>PVJO010026695.1:0-20716 GCA_004026905.1 Hystrix cristata
CTAAACCAAGAGGAAGTACATAATTTTAAAGGACAAATGAAATTGGAGTAAGAACTGAAATTAACAAAAGAAGGAAATCAGAAAGTCACAGAGAGAAGAAATCCTTAGATGAAACTGGTGCATAATACTTTCTCATTATGATCTACCAGATTCGATCACATGTTCAGGTAATGCTGTCCTTGTTCTGACATTGTGTTTAAATACCCTAAAAGGGATTTTAACTATCATCTTATAATTAAATGGGGTATATCTCACGGTTTCTTAACTTTGTCTATTTAAAATTAATTTCTTCCTGAAGGGAGAAGGCTACTACGTATTCTCTATTTTCTTAACATTGTTGGTTTTATTTTACTGGGCTCATACAATTGTTTTGAATAATGTTCTTTATCTTCTATCATTGTTGAGTGTCTCTAACTTAGGTTTGTGTCAATTGATGTGAATAACACAGAATCCAGTATCGAAAGAGGTTTAATAAGATTGAGTTTGAGCTTAAAGTTGATTGAGTTTGTTATAGTAACAAATATTGTCGAAGAGTATGAGTGCCATGTGGAAATATTTGACCTCTGAACACATAAATGCAAATATATAGAGAGCACTAGATGCCCATGTATTTGGTTTCTTTCCTTCATTTGCTTTTCATTTTCAAAATGGGCTCAAGAAATGCCCAGCCAGCGCTTGTCACATGTCCTGTAGTTCCGGCTCCTGTAGCTCCTGCAGCTGCCTCTGTGGACTCTTGCTCTGGTCAGCTCTACAGTGAGTGTCATCATCTGATCTTGAGGAACAAGGACATTGAATGTACCCCGAGGAGGGTGCAGAGCAGAACAGTGTAATCTCAGGACCTGCAGCAGCCATTTGGAATGCAGGGTGAAAAGGGCAGAAAAACTAACATGGAGACCTATGTGCCATGCTTCCTCGATTCCAGATTTTAGACTTCGGTTCCTCATCATGTTATCAGGGGAACAGTCATTGCCAGGGTTGCGGGGAAGAGTACAGGGTTTTAAAATAAGTATTAGGTTTTAATTTGGGAAGATAAAGCATTACTGGAAATGTACATCGGTGAGAGTTCAACAAGATGAACCTGATTGATACCACTAAATAGCAAACAAAAAATGGCAAACATGTTTTTAATTATATATATATTTACCACAGTTAACAATAGAAATAAATAAAACACAGATGGATCTTAATAAGAAGGAAAAAAAGAGAAACAAATTCAGGAAATAATACCTAGAACTCCCACCTGAATAGAGGAAGAACCTACACAAGGTGGGGTGGGGGTGTCATTTGTTGTCTCTTCTTTTTCTTCACAAAGAGTAAAAGGTCCTTAGGGATTGGAGCAAAGCAGACCAATCTGTCTAATTATGAGCTCTGTGCATTGGGCCTCAAAGGTCATATAACAGTCACTAATCAACATGTTTCTCCAGCCCTTCAGTCTGATGGATCTGGTCTAGTCCACTGGGCTCTATAACATGTTTCCTTTTATCATATTTGTCCACATCAGGAAGCTGCTATCAGACACTGTATTCATATCAAGGCTGAGGAAGGAGCCGGAGCCCTGCGAGGGTGCAAGGCAGGAGAGCTGCTTCGGATCTGCATTCACTGGTCATGACCGAGCACAGAAGCAGCTTTATCCAGTAAGTGTTGAGGGAGATAATGGCTGGAGGAAGGATAACCAGAAACATTTTTCCCTCTCCATCAGGATGAACAGAACAGCTTGGATAACATAATTAAGGGATATTAAGAGAAAAATTCAAATTTTGCAGAGTGTAAAGTTTATGTTCTGTGTTAGGTCGAGGGTCCCAGATAACCCATTCACCTTTGCTTCCCTCCTGCACTTGTTATCCGTCATAGACATCTCACCCACAAAAGCATAAAATGGGTCCCTCTGCACTGTTCCTACCATTCCAAAAATTATGAAGGGTGTGAAGAAAAAAAGGAGGAGGATGCCAGGAACCTTACCCTGTGAGGTATGTCTGAGGGACTGCACAGTTCCGGCTCTGAGTTATGTGTCACACAGCTTGCAGCACACGGCTCCCTCCTGCCCCTCCAGTACATCCTTGCAGTGGTCCACGGCTTCTTAAATGTTTGTAATCTGCCCATTCCATCTGAAAAGGAGATGTACAGTCAGATATTGATTTTATTCCTGGTCAAATAACTTGCTAGAGTTTAAAAATTTACTTCTGATGTGCCTGTGGTTGAAACTACTGGATTTTAGCTTAAATTTTTTCTGATAGTTGGGAAACCATGAAGGAGATTACTGCATTGGATCCAGAACCTACCAATTAGATTTTGAGTCTTTCAGTCCCATTTACGATTTCTGTAACATGGGGCAGGGTGTTAGTATTTCTGCAACTCAGAATCATCATGAGTATTTCTAGTAGATAAAATTGGACTGCAGAAGAAATAAAGATATGGTTGCTTCCTATGCATTTGATACATGACAAACATAAAATAAGTGTAAAGTATAATTTATATATTATTATTAATAATCATAATGGTACTCTTCATATCAGTCAATTAAAATACCCTCTATTTGAAGTGACTATTTTTCTATTTCTGTAATGGGATATTTAGTATTTTCCTTACATAAGTATGTGCCATGAATTTGTAGAAAAATGACTTCCATTTCTGATCATTCAAGCCTATATAATCTTTGACCATAGTGAAGCTATAAAAATAAAAACTGTTAAGCACTGGATACATCCTTTCTTTTTCATGAAAATTCACTGCAATCCGTGTTGTATCAACACTCAACTAACAGTATTCAAAGACTGTAGTAGAGTTACTCATGGGCATAAAGAAGAATAATAGAAGAAAGGAAAGAGGGAACTAGACTTTGTGAGATTAAAGAGAGATTTAGGTATGAAGGGAGAGGAGGGGAGCAAGGGACTGAAACGGGAGGGAAAGTAAAAATAAAAAGATGTGATAGGTATACAGTATAGGCTAGTACCCCAAGATGAATGCAGTTATTATTTATCACAACTATATACCAATAAAAATCATTGTTTTATCAATAGGCTTTCAAAGTGTAAGCACCCAAATAATGTAGAAAGTGCATTATAGAATTATATAATGAAATTATTTAATTTTATATGCTATTGTTTGGATTGTGGAATACATTTGTACACTTTAAAGCACTTTTAATAACTAAAAATAGAATAAGAGGCAAAGAGGCAGAAGACAGGGAACCTTTATGCTCAAACTGGTTCTCATCTTGGAGTCCAATCATTCCAGGCATCCCTGGCTTTTCACAATTGTCATCGACAAACTCACTGTTTCTCTAATGATGAATGGTTCATTCCAAGAAACAATGCAATGACAAGATTCTAACTCCCAAGCATCCCTTAGCTGCATGAATGTTTTGCAGATGGCTGTTATTTTCCCTTTTTCTACTGAGCAGCATGAGTGGAGTTGGAGAGACAGACACATACTCTGTATATTGTGCAGTTCACTGGCGGGGACGTAAACCTTGACTTCCTGCCCTTCAAACCAGGACTCTCTCCACTACAGAGGCAAATGAAAATATTGTCTTTATACAAGATGGAACTACGTAGTCAGAAGTCAGGCAAAGAGTAGTACTAGGTATACCTCTGGGGAAATTTTGACAGGAAACATCAACACTAATTGGTCATATTTGCTTAGGAGGAATTTCATTTGAGACAACAAATGTAGGTGATTAATAATAAATGGAACATATCTGAATTGTTGTAACTCATAACAGTCCACAACCAATATATTATTTAGAAATTCCTCTTTGTTTGACGTGGAGAAAGGCAAAAGGACTTTGAAAAGATTGTATAACAAACTCACTAAAAACGGTCCTGCCTCAGTGAACGCTATGCATCAGCTTAAGCATTTCAAGTTAATGTATGTACTTCACAGAGAGATTTACAAACACATTTCAATGAACTCTGTATATGTATATAGATGTTATTCCATTATGTGCTATGTAGCTGTGCTATAGGCACTGTGTAGTGAAAAATTATGCAAAAGTGCTTATGGAGGCACAAATCAGTATCAACAAGTACCTGTTGATGTTCACATTGCCCCCCGAGTTCATGGCAACAGTTTCTTTTGAAGAACATTTATGCAGGAGAATGGAATTATGCTGAGATAAGAAAAACTGAAATTTCGTAGTTGGTCTCCTAAACCGCTCTAAAATATGACTTCTGAAGCATATACAGTAATAGTAAATGTTCATTTTTAAAATATGTGTACTAGTGGGCATATTTATAGATAATGCTAATGTTTTACATTCAAAAAGTGAGGACACATTCAAAGACTTGTTTTCCAATCTGGCATAGGAAAGAACCCTCAAGAAAATAAGGTGTAGACATTCCGAAAAAAACTGATGTGGTTCAAAGCTGTGCTATCTTGCTAGTTTAAAACATTCATAATTAAATATACTCACAAATGAGACAGAAGTGCTAGTCTGCGAAATTTAAAAATATTTTTAAACCTTGTTGCAAAAACACTAAGCTGAGTACTTATTGTCTCCATTTTATACAGGAGGATAATGTCCAGGTGTGTTTACATTTAATCACAGTGTTGAAGGTCCAAATGACAAACCTAACTTGCCTTGAAGTCACTTAGCTTAGAGAGCTGCAGTCCCTATAGAAGGAAGTGCTCATATGAAAACCTAGTAAATGGCATAAGAATGCTGGGACTCCAACTCGGGCTTTGCCTTCTAAGCTGGTGGTAAACTATTTAGTCAGACACGAGTGAGTTTTGTGGTCAGAAAAACAAAAAGCAGTGTCCTTGGAATACTCCCAACAGAAAACAGATGGGAAAATTCAAGATGCTGTATAATTTATTGAGATGGAATCAGGTGGACAGCATCAAACTTGTATGAAGTAAAACATTGAAAAGTATTTCATGGTGTTTCATTGTTTTTTCATCCTTGACAGTGCAGTGTATACAAATGCAAAATTTGTTGCAAGTGATGACATTGGTTAATATGCACTTAACATAAATTTATCAAAACTTGAAGTCTAATAGTGTTACGTACACAGTTATTAAATAATTTTCAAAATATAAACAAAATTTGAGTGAGGTTTTCCTTCATGAAAGCAAAAAAAAAAAACAAAAACCAAAACACAAGAAGCTAAAAAGTCCTAGATGAGAACCACACATATTGCTTTCTGATGGTGATCGACCAAATGTAATTTAGTGTGGAGATAATGCAGTGCTAGTTCCTGCACTGTGTTTCAAATGTTACAAGTCAAGGACATTTTTACTGTTTTTCAGCATGTGGTGCCTGTTCTCTCTGTTTCTAAAGGGATGAGGAGCCTATGGGCAAGCGGGAAATGAGCTTGCTGTGGCAGTAAACAAGTAATGTAACTTATCAAATGTCATCTTTGGATGTTTTGTGTGTTAACACCATGCAGCTTGTCATGACCATAGCTGATTTTTAAGTTATTATCTTCATGCTGCAAGCTCACTTTTCAAATTATAATCTTTCCATACTGAGTGGAGACTCTTGAAATCACTAATTTATTTCACACCTGGTTTTGTTTTTAAAAACTATCAGGATCACTCACTTTCATTACCTTGAAAATTCATTATATTTCCATATTTTTTTTACACACCTAAGACCTCTGTGTTTTAGATTTTCCCTTCAGTAGTTATCTCTCACTGCCCTGTTACTTTTTCCCTGTGTTTTTCAATAACTATTCAACCAATTGCCCATATTTTATTCTGTCTCAAAATAACTGTGTTTCTATTACCTGAATTAAAAAAAGTGATGGGAAAAAGGTGTGTTAATATTACTTCACGGACAGTGCTTCTAATTTGCACTTCTCTCCATTAAATGACAGTGGAGCCTGACAAGTCAAACTGTTTGAAGTTCATTCATGGAGCTAAAAGAGAAGAAATGCTAATCAGCTACCAGAAAATACTGACGTGAAAAATCTGTCAGAATCAGCAAGACGTGCACTCAGCTCGAGCTTTGTGACTTGACCTGTTGCTAATATTTTCTACTGTGCATGAGAGGTTTTCTTACCAGAAAAACTCTGAAGCACGTCACCACGCTGCTGTAGAATACAACATCAAAGAAACCAGCAACGAGGTGGCTTTCATAGCAGGTATTTTATTGCCACTGTATGGAATGACTAAGATGAACCTGTATAAAATTTAAAATGCTGAATGTGCTTTATTTTACTTTTAATTAATTACTATTTAATCATTGATAGATTGTGCACCAAGGCCACATTCATTGTTATTTTGTTGCCAGATTATTTGCATGTATTTGAGCTTGCTTTATACAAATTTGAGTTCAACTTGGAAAAACATAGAAGTTACATATTAAATGATTTCTACATAACAAAATCTGAGTGAGCTCTTACATCCTTGCGTGATGGAAATAAGAAAAGCCCCAAAATGATGAAAAACTCATGGGCGATAACTGGCTCTACACAATGTATTTTGATTACAAACAATTTAATTGTACTTCTAGATGTTGTAGTAACTGTAGACACCCTAAGACAAGGGATTTTACATCATTTTCTGAGAATAAAATAAGTTATATTTTAAAGTTTTTATTTTCTTCCAATAGCATTATATATTCTTTTTTGTTTTTTATTAGTACATGTCTCCAGTACATAATGAACATTTATTATGGGGATTTGGTACAGGCAAATAATACAGTTTAATTATTATTATTATTTTTTCATCCCTTACTCCTCCCCACTCTCCCTGCTCCACTCAACTCTTGGTCCCCTTCCTATTTAGAAAAGCCCTATTTTCAATATTTTTCCCTTCAATTCCCTTTTCCCATCCCATTTTCCTCCCCCTCCCTCTACCTCCTTCTTTTGCTCCCTCATCTGTATGAAAAAGATCTCCCAAGTACTTATTCACCTACCTTCGATTTCTCTGTCTCTGTCTCTCTCTGTCTCTCTCTTGCCCTCCATCTCTCAGTATTTAACCGTGTGTGTCTAACTTCTTTCACTTAGTATGGTCTCAAGTTGCAAACATTTACCTATGAATGCCTCAAGATTATTTTTCTTTATGGCAGAGCAGTAATGTATTGTGTATCAATATTTTTTTTAAGAATTAAATGTATTTTATTGGGATGGCAGAGATCTGCAGTCTAATGTTCTAACACTGTCACCAGGGTGTCTCTAAATTAAGAGCGGATCTAAGGAGGTGGATAACAACCCAATTATGAAAGAGTTCTCAAGGATTGGGTTTATACCAAATGGATCAATATTTCTTAAGATTTATGAACCTCCCATGGGATTACCTTTCTTGTGAGTATTAGAATTAATAAGGTATAGAGAGTCTTGTGCACTATTTTTTGATTTCATTTTTAACGAATTTTTTCTATAGGTATTCAAGCACTATGGAAACATATAATCTAACCTCAATCTCAGAATTCTATCTCCTTGGTTTCTCAGAGGACCCAGACCTGCAGCCTGTCCTCTTTGGGCTCTTCCTGTCCATGTACCTGGTCACGGGGCTCGGGAACCTGCTCATCATCCTGGCCATCAGCTCTGACTCCCGCCTCCACACCCCCATGTACTTCTTCCTCTCCAACCTGTCCTTGAACGACATCTGTTTGATCTCTACTACGATCCCAAAGATGATTGTGGACACCTTAACACACAACAGGGTCATCTCCTATGTGGGCTGCCTCACCCAGATGTCTTCTTTTATTATTTTTTTATGCATGGATGACATGCTTCTGACTGTGATGGCCTATGACCGGTTTGTGGCCATCTGTCACTCCCTGCATTATACAATCATTATGAACTCCCGCCTCTGTATCTTATTACTTTTAGTGTCTGTCTGTCTTAGCCTTGTGGACTCCCAGCTGCACAATGTAATTGCTTTACAATTTACCTGCTTCAAGGATGTAGAAATTGCGAGTTTCTACTGTGACCCTTCTCGACTCCTTAACCTTTCATGTTCTGATCCCTTAATCAAAACTGTGGTCACATATATTGTTGGTGTCATCTTTGGTGTTTTCCCCATCTCAGGGATCTTTTTCTCTTACTATAAAATTGTTTCTTCCATTCTCAAAATTCCATCATCAGGTGGGAGGTACAAAGCTTTTTCTACCTGTAGTTCTCACCTGTCAGCTGTTTGCTTATTTTATGGAACAGGCTTTGGAACATACCTTGGTTCAGAAGATTCATATTCTCCCAGGAAGGGCATGGTGGCCTCACTGATGTACAGTGTGGTCACCCCCATGCTGAACCCCTTCATCTACAGCCTGAGGAACGGGGACATCAGTAGCACTCTGAAGAGGCTCCACAGTTGGAGAGTTTAATGCCAGGACATTTGGCTTCTGCTTGGAATGTAGTTCTGAAAACACAATGAAAACGAATCCCTGAACCTGCACACCTGTGCATACTGTCCTCTGGGTCACAGTATTTTGGAGGTTTGATTTCTTCCTCTTCTCATCATTTTTCTTATTAGAATCATAGCTGCTTGGGAGACTTTTGAATTTAGCATTTTTTATACAGGTCCAAATTTTTAGCTGGGGAGACCAAACATTTCTGGAAATGCGTAAGAGTGATGGTTGCCCCAAAATGATTATGTAATTAATACTTCCAAACAGTGCATAAAAGTAGTTAAAATGATACAGGTAGTTATGTATATCTTGTCACAATAAACAATGGAAATAAAAAGTCCAAGAATTCTTTTGAGACACTGTCTTTCTATATAGTTCATGCTGGATTTGAACTCACTGTGTAGCCCAGGCTGCCCTCCAACTCATGGAAACCCTCCTGCCTCAGCCTTTTCCTCACACATCTAATCCATGCTAGTCCATTTTGGCAGTCCATAAACTGTTTACTCAGCACCTCAAAAGTAAGTGGAGCGATTTTTTGAAAAGGAAAAATGTAACAAAGTGAATAGTATACATGAGATTCTTCCTGTGTAGAGGAAGAGCCTAAATACTTTTGTGGACATTCTTTTTCTCTTTTTCATCATTTTCTGTTAAATTCTAGATGTCCTAAGAGATTGGGAAAACACGGCCCATTGTGTGTAGTTTTTCACTGTGTGCATTGAGTCTCCGAGGTCTTACACTCCTGCATGATTATCTGGCTCCTCCTCCTTCCTGGTGTCTCAGACAGGAAGCTTTTTTCTGACTTGGCTGATTCTCTGCGTTGACCCAGAGCTGTCACTGGTCCTCAAGCAGGTGAGCAGTGAGGAATTCACGGTGTTTGTCCATAACTCTGCAGAGACGCGGCCTTCCTCAGTATGTGCTGAGGAGGAAGATGGATGAGGAAGAACTATTATAACAATTGTTTCCCACCATGAACAAACACATGCAAGTTGGGATAATGAGATCAACTCACAGAACTGTGCTAGTTGTAGCTGAGGACCTAGAAGTTTCTACTTGATTGTAATGGGGGAACCACACATCTGAGTCAGAATTTCCTTGCATCCATGCTCATCCTGCTTCCCACACACGTCTAACTCTTGATAGTCCATTTTGGCTGCCTGTAAACTGTTTACTCAGCATCTGAAAAGGATTATGATTGTAATCATGAGGAAGATCACAGCATCGTGAAGCAATATTGAGAGATTTCTGAAAGACAGCATCTAGGTGTTGTGTTCTTGTAAATTTGTATCATTTCATCTGTGCCATGTTTCTCAAGTATATTTAAAAGAAGAGCATAATTTTATTTTATGTAATCATTTGCAAGGTTTTGGGTAGAAAATGGGGAAGACTTGAGTACACGAGGCTGTCTGATAACACACACAGGGCATCTTAGCAGGCTAGTCCAGCACACAGTTCCTTTGCCAACCCAAGCACCCGTCTCTCTTCCGTGTCTCTCCAGGAAGGGCCCCTTTCTCACTGTGTTCTACTCTTTGAGGTTCCAAGTAGATCACAGGAGAGAGGAAAGGTGACACCTGCTGTATCCACTGTAGGGAGGATTTCTGAGGTCAGAGGCAAAGATCTAAGACAGAAAATGCTCACAGTGGTTGGTATCTCAGCCTTGTCCCGCACTCCAGGCTTATCTGGAAGCTGCCCACATCCTCCTCCAACCTTTTATTCATCTCAATCTCAACAAGAGAAATCAACTCAGCGTTTGATTTAAATAGTGCTGAGGAAACTGGAAAGTGTTTAATATTCCTCAGACTAAACGTGATGACGACCTTGGAACTTCTGTTGGGAACATTCTGGTGGTTTGGAAACAAAGAAAAAGGTTTGTGGATCAAAAGCAGGGACTGACAATTTAATTTTGAAACCCGATTCCATCCCTTATTCTTTCTGTAACATATGGAGTTTATTTCTATCTGTGAGACTCAGCACTGTCATTGAACTTGATTCCTAGGTGGCACAACTGTGTCAAGTGTGCATTAAACGGCTAATGAACACTCCTTCTGTTATTAATAATCGATGGATATAAGAGGCTAAAATGCAGTTGAGGTATTATTAATAGAACTAATGATAAAAGAATCAATTTTCATTCCATTTTAATAATACACTTGCCTTCAAAATTTACCATTTTCATTTTTCTATAATGGGGAATTTTGTTATTGCTATAGGCATGTATTTGGAAAACATCTTTCATTTCTCATTTCTCACATTTGGTATCATTTCTGCTACACGGGAGAAATTAAAAATAAAATGTTTTGTTCTACATTGAATAGACCCTTCCTTTGCTCACAGTAAGCTGGCATGATCACTGAGGTTGGAGCTTTCCTGTCTGTGCTTTCACCCTTTTTAGACAAGGCCCAAAGAACTAGAGACAAGGACAAAAAGCTCCAGTTTATGCCTGTATTAGGGACACACGATCCTTGTGTCTTTATTTAACAACGGCAGCCTGTGAGGTGTGTACAGGTGCCTGAGGTGGAGGGCCTGGCAATCTCATGCAGTCTGTCCTCATCTCACATTGATCCTACTTCCCACAGTCTCCAGCCTGCCGGCAGAAAGTGGGTCTGTGTTCACTGTTTCTGGAGCACTGTGGGAGGCGTGTGAAGGACACAGTGCCATAGTGGACGAGGACGGCAGAAGTTGCAACATCACGAACTGTTATTGAGAAGATCCTGGGTGCCAGGTGCTGAGAGGAGTGTTCTATGAAGATTACTTGAATTCTTCTACAGGTTACAAATGCCAGTGACACATTTTTTTTTTTATTAAAACCGAAGAGCTCAGCATTGTGATGAAACATATGTGAGGTGTTTAGATTGAAACACTAACGTTGTATTTGAATTACTGTGTCTGACTCCATACACGGAGCAGGGGAATCCTTTCCGGATGTGTCCTTGATAACTCAAGAACACAATTCTTTTCTCTGTCACCGCAAGAACAAATCACTTGCTCACTGTGTACTTAGCATTAGCTGGTCAGAGCAGCACATGGCAAGAATGACCACGATTGCAGGCAGTGATCACAGAAAGAGGAGGCAGGTAATTCAGAACAGATGTCTGTCTGTCTGCACTCCTCAGCGTCCCTGCAGCTCTCTACACCTTCCTGCCACATTGTCATCCACCCACTGACACCCAAGAGGAAACATAAAGTCAGGTCTTAATTTCCTTCCTCCCGAGGAAACTGCACACAGCTTTAAAATATATCCGAAGAGTACTCACTGGTAAGGCTTCTGAGCTTCTCTTGAAAAATTTTTGATGGCTGGGAAACATGAAAAAGCTCAGTGCATCTCACCCTGAGACTGACTGTAATTCTAATTGCTGTTGGTTCTGTTCATTTCTCAACATCCAGCAGCGTAGATTCTGTAAGACTCACATTGTCCTCTGGCTTGATTTATGTCTGTCCAGCAGTCTTCAGTAAGGATCAAGCAGATAATGGACATTCTGTTTATGATTTATATGTATGAGTGTAAAAATTAAGGACAAAAAGTACGAAGAGAATTGTTATTAAAAACGATAAGTCAAAAACACACCTTTCAATGAAATGTCTTGTGAGATGAAGTATTTTCCTCTTTTTGTAATGTTACATTTTCTACACATCCTTACATGAGGTGTGATCGAAAACTAAGGTGAATGTTGAAGTAAAAATTAGTTACAATAAAAGGCACGATTTAATTAATCTCTCTTGAGCTGTTCCCCTCCCTTCAAGTGCACTTATTCATCATTCTTGCCATTTTATGAAGCAGCTCGGAAAGTCCTCTCTCAGATCTTTAATTGTGTTGTCATGGCTGCCTCGATGTCCTGAATTGATTGTAAGTGTTTACATTTCATATCATTTTGTCTCTGGAGAAAGAGCCAAGGTCCCAAAATGCCGAAGCTGGTGAACGGGGTGGAAGAAAATCTATCATAAAAGATCTTTCCTTGGTGTTGAGTGGCACCTAGTAGCAGCATTTGTAATAATTTTTTTTATCACCCATCCTAAGATCCTCATGCAGAAATATCAAGAGCTTAAATTTCACAACTAATAATAAAATATCAGTTGTGGAGTAAATATTACAAAATGTTTATATTTTCAAATGGTTTTCCGGTTATAATGACAATAAAACAGGCAATATCAGTGCACCATTTCTGAAAGCCTGAATGTATCTAAAGCATTGTTTCTGAACTTTGAGGTAGGAAAAGACCACTAAAAACTTTATGTGTCAATATTCTGATTTCAGTCTTATATCAGGTGAGATGGATGTTGTGCCGTATCTTCGGGTGAAAATAGTTATAAATCAGACTGTGACCCAGTCAATTTAAATGCTTCAGAAAGATCCAAGAATTTTATGTGCATGCACAAGTATGATAGAAATGAAAGTAAGGACTCAGTGAAACTAACATGCACTGATAAAACAATTTGAAAACCATCAGATGAGATAGGTAATTCTTGTGCTAATATTACGCATGGAACTTCCAGGATGTTTATACACAATTTGATACAAATAAACCTGTTTAAAATGAAAAATTTCAAAAGTGTTTCTTACCATTTCGTTATGTTTTTAGTCGCTGACACTTGAACTAACTCATTTTTATCAGTTGTATCGGATGAGACTGTGTATTTTACTAAAAGGTATTCGTTAAGATTTGGAGTATGTGAAGACTAAGGAGAAAGTTTACATGGAAATAAGTTTTAAAGAATAAGTATTATTTGCATCAGCACTTTTATCCACAGTGTAGTGAAATCAGTAAACCCAAAAATGATAAAAGAAAATACTCTTTGGAAATAACTGGCACTTAATAATATTTTCTGATTATGAGCTATTGACTTTATTTATTATCTACAGACTGCAGTCCAAACTTTTACTAAATGTTTACAAATATTGTAAGTCAAAGGATTTTGCATTATTTTCTTAGAATAAAATAATATATATTTTCTTGCTTCCTAATTTCCTTAAATGAGAACCACTTTCTCCTACAGAGAAAATAACATTTCTTCTTCTCATTGTTTTAAAAGGTAGGATGCCCCTCACTGTGATCATGCAGTTATTATCTGATGTTCTTTTTTATAATTTTATTAAAATTTATGAAAAATTACACAAACTTACAGGCCATTACACAAGCTTGCAGACCACAATACATTGTGTCTTTTGCTTATGACAGTGAGCAATGTAAACAACCACATAAATGAAGCTGTAAGTCACAACTACATAAAGTTACTATAGTACCCAGTGTATGTGTCACAGATTTAAATTTGGGTTATTAGGTTTTTATTTTTAAGATGTCATTATTGCTCTGGATTCCCATTCCCCTACCCTTTGCCCTCTTGTTCCCTCGAACCTTTTGTCTGTTAGCTTATGTCTAACACTTTGCCTTTTTGTATCCATTGTTTACTCCTTTCTTTTGTTTGAATTTTACCTCATTAAATGAGGGATACCATACAGTATTCCAGCTTGTGAGTCTGGCTTATTTAACTTAACATTATATTTTCCAGGTCCATCCATTTTCCTACAAATGACTCTAGTTTGTCCTTTTTATAGCTGAATAGTATTCCATTATGTATAGATACCACATTTTGTTTATCCAGCTATCCATTGATGGGTATAAAGGTTGCTTCCAGAATTTAGCTATTACAAATTGTGTTGCTATAAACATTGTTGTGCAAGTATCTCTGTAGTATGATGTCTCTACCTCTTCAGGAAAGATAGCTAATGGGGGAATGGCTGGGTCATATGGGATTTCTACATTCAGACTCTTGAGGAATCTCCATACTGATTTCCATAATGGTTGTACTGGTTTGCATTCCCACCAACAGTGTAGGAGGGTTCCCTATCACTGCAGCCCCAACAGCATTTGTTATTGTTTGACTTCCTAATGATTGCCATTCTTTCTGGGGTGAGGTGGAATCTTAGAGTTGTTTTAATTTGCATTTCCCTAATAGCCATAGATGTTGAACACTTTTTCATATGTTTATTGGCCATTTGCATTTCTTCCACTGTGAAGTATCTGTTCATTTCTCTGGCCCATTTCTTAAGTGGGTCATTGGTTTTAGGTAGTTTAATTTTTTTGAGTTCTTTGAATATTCTAGATATTAGTCTACTGTCTGAGGAGTAGTTAGCAAAGATTTTTTCCAATTCCGTGCGTTTTCTCTTTGCCCTTCTAATTGATAAAGGCTATCTATGACAGATCAACAGCTAGCATCATACTAAATGGGGAAAAACTGAAAGCATTTCCTCTAAAATCAGAAACTAGGCAAGGATCCCCACTTCACCTCTGTTATTTAGCATAGTACTTGAAACTTTAGCCAGAGCAATCAGGCAAGAAGAAGAAATAAAAGGAACACGTATAGGAAAGGAAGAACTCAGATAACCACTATTCACAGATGACATGATACTCTACAAGGAAGACCCAAAGAACTCTACCAAAAAGCTCCTAGAATTAATAACCAACTTCAGCAAAGTAGCAGGATATAAGATCAACTTGCAAAATTCATTAGCATTTGTGTATACCAACAATGAACAGGATCAGAAGGAAATTATGAAAACAATACCATTCACAGTTGCTTTAAGAAAAATGAAATACTTAGGAATTAACCTAACTAAAGAAGTCAAAGACTTCTACAAAGAAATTTATAGCACTCTGAAAAAAGAGATTGAAGAGGATACCAGAAAATGGAACGATGTCCCTTGCTCCTGGTTAGGTAGAATCAATATTGTTAAAATGGCCATACTTCCCAAACTGTTATACAGATTCAACGCAGTTCCAATCAAAATACCAAAAACATACTTCACAGATCTAGAGAAAACAATCCTAGAATTTATATGGAAAAGGAAGAAGCCTCGAATAGCAAAAGCAATACTGAGTAATAAGACCAAAGCAGGTGGCATAGCAATCCCAGATTTTAAGCTATACTATAAAGCAATAGTAATAAAAATGGCTTGAGAGTGGAATAAAGATAGACATGTAGACCAATGGAACAGAATTAAGGCCACAGAAACTTCTCCAGACATATTCAAATATATGATCTTTGACAAAGGATCCAAATACATACATTGGAGGAGAGATGGCCTATTTAACAAATGGTGTTGGGAAAACTGGTTGTCAGTTTGTAGAAGAATGAAATTGGACCCATATCTCTCACCATATACTAAATTAAAATCAAAATGGATCAAAGATCTAAGCATGAAGACAGAAACATTAAGCCTTCTGGAAAACAAAATAGGTAAAACACTTGAAGACATAGGAGCAGGAAAGGACTTCCTAAACAGAACCTCAATTTCACAGGAAATAACAACAAGAATCAACAAATGGGATGACATTAGACTAAAGAGTTTCTGTACAGCAAAGGAATATTTGATGTTCTTGATGTGCCTAATTGTGCAGATGAATGTTTCTAAAGTAGGTGTGTACAGAAGTTGGTGACTAACCCATAAAACAGTAAAAAATTGAATAAGTTCTGAGAAGTTGACATTTGTCACACTTAAATTAGCCAAAGTACTAGTGACAAATTGGATTCAAAATAGATAGACTACTTGGTATCTGTAGATTTATTCATTTTGTATAAACTTCTTTCCTTTTTCAAATGAGTCCAAGCTATATAGCATCACAAAAATCGAACATTTACCTCACAGTTCCATCTCCTAGATCTCTCAGATGATCGAACTCAGGCACCTGCTCATCATCCTGGCCGTCAGCTGGAACTCCCAGCTCCACATCCTCACATCCTTCTCCTCTCTAACTCTTCTTGATTAACATCTGTTTCATCTCCACCACTGTCCCATAGACGATTGTGGACACTCAGTTTCACCACAGATGTGTCTTTTGTAGGTTGCCTATCACAGACTCTCTCTTTCTCATCTTTGAGTGTGTGGATGCTCCTCGATGTTATGGCCGATGATTAGTTTGTGGCCAATGGTAAACCATAACCTACCTAGCAAAAACTCTTGCCTTTTGACTTCTTGGTTTTGGTTTTAATTTTTGTTTACATTTTTAGACTTCCATCTGCATGTTTGTCTTACTGTTTTCTTACTTCAAGGATGTGGAGATTGATAACTTCTTATATAATCCTGCCCACCTGTTTAATCTTGCCTGTTTTAATAACCTCCACAGTAACTTAGTGATATACATTTCTAGTGCCATAGTTTCTCTCAATTTTATGTATCTTTTTATCTTACTCTAAATGTTCTCTCTCTCTAGAAATCCAATCTTTTTAGGGGACATTTATAGTCTTCCCTATTTATGAATTTGAACTGTCATTTGTTTGCTTGTTTTCTGGGACAGGAATTGGAGTACATGCTGCCACAGCTGTATCACAATTTCTCAGACAGCGCAGTGACTTTCTTGATGTGCACCAGGGTCCCCCATGTGCTGAATCTCCTCATCTGCAGCCTGGAGAACGGGACATTTCTAGTGCTCTGGGGAGACTCTAGCAGCACTGTGTAGTCTTAGGACCTCTGACACCCATTTCAATTAGATTAGGACACAGCAAATCAACCGGACATCTCGATGAGAAAACGTTGCCTTCACGAATTTAATTGCTCGGGATTTTTCATGGTGTAATACTGGTGGCATGAACAGGGAATTTTAAAGTCGAGTACAAATTTTCAATTTGGAAAGTGAAATGTTCCTGAAGATGCACGAGGTTGAGTGTTTCACAACAATGCAAATATAATTGAAGTAATTGAAATGTATACTTGGTATAGTTAAAATTGCATGTTTTTTGTTATGTGTATTTTATCCTCCCAAATGAAATAAAGTTGGATGGACATTTCAAAATTATACACAAATGATGGAAGTGATTAAACCACACCAGCTTTACCTCAGTAGAGTACGAACACAAAATCTCTTGGGCACAATTATTTTTCTTGGTTTTATTCTCAACTTGGTGTCTGCAGTCCTTAGAGACTGGGACAGTGTGGACCAATCTGGCTAGTTATGAGCTCTGTGTGTTGAGCCTTCACAGTCATAGAATCGGCAATAGACACTCCGGCCTGCAGCCTGTTAGTGTGAGTACTGAAGTCCGGTGAGCTCCACACCTGTGTCCCTGCTTCTGCGGTTCTCTGAATCAGGAAACTCCCATTTGAATATGTTTGAATTTCAATCTTGAGTACAGAGACTGAGCCATTATTGGGCAGCAGGCATCAGACAGTCCTTGGATCTGCTCTCCCTGTCTGTGAGCCAGCAGAGAAGCCGCGTCAGCCAGTAAGTGTGGAGAGACCTCACTGATGCAGGAAGGAGCCTCGAAATTATTGTTTCCTCATCATGAGGACAAACATATTAGCAGGGTACTAACAGTGGTTATAAGGGATGGAAATTTTATTTCCTTGATTGTCCTGGGCAAACCAGAATTATTATTTCAAATTTGCTTCCTACACACTCTGTTTCTGCTTCCCATTGTTCCCTCACACTTCATAGCAGAAAATTTGTCCTTCTGTGCTGTGTGCTAAGTACCTAAATGGATTATGAACATGAAGATGAGGACATAGAGGAGGACCCCAGAGTAACCATAATATCCGAGTGATTTTAAGGACTCTCGATATTGCAAGCACTGAGTGATATGTTCTATGTAGACTGTTTTATTTCATACATTTTGTCTACTTGTAGTTTTAAATGCCCACATTATTGCTGCTTATAGAAGGAAGAAGAGTCTGTCATTTTAATGGAACCTGCAGCAGGTTGTTATGTGGAAAAGCATTAAATAACCTTTGCATTGTGCTGTCTGATTACACACAGATCAACATGTAAGTATTAATCCTGGCAGCTTTTCCACTTAACAACAAACATGACCAGCCAGTTCACTCCCTGGTCACTCCAAGTGGGGACATCTCATGCACTGTGCTCGTCCTCCCTGGAGTTCCTGGTAGAACACAGAGCAGAGTACCGAGTGGCGCTGGCTTCTTCCTCCACAGATGGACCTTCATAAGTCACAGGCAGGAACACACACAGAGAAAACCCATTTAATTCAGCAGATATGGCTCTTGCTAAAACTGTAGGATGTTTTTGCAGGTTTTTAACTTTTCTCCATTCTTCTACTTTGTTGAAATAACCAAAAAGGAAGACAAAATGTCACATATTGATTATATTCCCGTTTAGGATACTAAAGAGAGATTAAAAGTGTCCCTCAGGTGCACCTGTACTTAGACCTTGTCCATTTGCTTATATCTTTCTCTTGTTTGGGAAACAATGAAAAGTTTTAGAGTATCAGACAGCATAAGTCAATTTAATCGTAATAATTTCAGTCCCTCTTATTATTTCTGTGGTAGAGAAATTTTCTATTATCTCTGAAAAAGCATCACTGAGAAAAAAAGTATTTTTTTTAATGAACCAAGATTTATTGGTACATTTTAGATATACATAACAATCACATTCATCATAGTTAATTTGTACCTGTACATAATATATCTTGGATTCTTTCCCCTCCCTTCAACAGCTCTTCCCTGCTTACTTGAAGCACAGCGTTTTCACTAGCGCTGATTCTGAGTAGCATCAACTGCATGGTTTATACCGATAGAGGGCGCTCCATCCGGGATTAAAGTGTATAAAACTAGAGCAAAATAAAATGAATTGTCAATATTATTCATCATAAGGATAATCTTCATACCAAATATGACCTGCAACCTGAAGTTACTCTTTTCCTAATTCTGTGGCAGTACATTTTATCTTTGTCTTTGTGCAATGATGTGCACATATTTGGAGAAGAATGATGTACTGTCCTTTACATTTCACTCCCCAGAGCCTATATGTTGTTTGGCACACTGGAGGCATCAGAAATAAAAACCCGTTAAACATTGAAAAGACCCTTCCCTGCCCCACAGTACTTGTCCTTAATGAGCATGATGTGAAGATGCTTGGTACGTTGCTGTAGGCATGTTCTTCTTTCACAGATGTCCCGAGATGTGGAGCTGAGATAAAATAGTGTTTGTTTGTGCCTATGTAATGGACACATGGACTCCCTGATACATTTTATTGCATCTATAGAAATTATTCAAAACCACAGCGAAGGTCTACATGGGTGTAAAAGAGCACAAAGAGATGGCAGGTGAATGTGTGCCTCCACCCGCCATGCACTGCAGAATGGCACATGATTTCAGGCTCCAGCGCCATCAGAGTACAGCTTAATGTACTCGTTAGTAAATCTCCTACTTGCTCAATATCGTAATTCTTTATTTTAAAACAAACTTGCAGTGACTGAATAATTAGGTTCCAAAGTTTCTTTAGTAGCCACACACATGGAGATGGATATTATCATCCTTATTTTCTTCACACAGCTTGACCACAGAGAGGAGGATAGAATCACACATGTTCTGCATATTGCAGCAAAGATGTTCATTTCCTGAGTCTCGTCCCACTCGAGACAAAGAGAAACGTTAGTCCCAAGATGATAATGTATTTCTTAGTGTGATATTACACAGTTCTTTTCTGGACAGAATGCAGAGACATTTTGAAGGTATTTCTCAAGAGTAAGAGGATACAAGTGGCAATGACTCGGAAAGGATTTGTAAAATTTGCAGAATTTTATGTACATTATTTTTCGGAAAGGAGAGAATTACTCCATGCCAACATATTATATACTAATTTTCTCATGTGTGACAGGGAGAGAGACAACAAGAATTTTGAAAGAATGTTCATAATATAAATTAATATTTAAATTTAGTCCCTCCCTCACATATATGTGTGCAGGATTTAAGTGATTGAAATAGATCTACGTCCTGCCGATGGAGTTGAGAAACCAATTTCGGATGTAACTCAGTCTATTTCAGCAGAAATAGGTGTCAAATGGTACACTACTTCTGAACTTTACACACACACGCACACACACACACACACAGAAATATATATATGTATTTGGGGGGCTTGCTGGGGGTTGAACTCTGGGCCTTGCGCTTGCTAGGCAAGCACTCTAACCACTGAGCTAAACCCTCAGTCCTGAACTTTTCATATATTAAGGTAAGTTTTTAAATAAAACTGTGTGCATTCATGAATAATGTTGACCTAGAAATACTGACAGACAAAAGTGCCCACAAAATTCATGACAACAGATACCTTTGAGAAAATGTAAGCAAGAGAATGGAATTATGGACAGATAGCGAGAACTAAAGCGTCTTAGGTAATTGTTCAGATACCTAAAAATATCAGTGATGATGAAAACATTATTAAATATAAATGTTATTATAGACAGTTGTTATTAAGAGACAAACTACTAAATGCCAGGAAATATTGTAAAACAGCATTTTCTCACTCTGGTGTGAGAAAATGATTTAAGAAACTGAAATGCAGTTATTCTGCCTAAATAACTGGCAGATATTGAAATAATAACCCATGGTAAATATATTAGTAAATTTGTCAGAATCACCACAGATACTAAAAAATCACATGAAACCACGATACAATTAAATGACTTTTAACCACTTTCTTA
>PVJO010026696.1:0-20713 GCA_004026905.1 Hystrix cristata
GGGCCTGAAGCCCAGCGTCTCCTAGAACTGCGTTGGCTGCAAATTGAAGACCCCAGTTTGATACAAAAAACCTGTGCTTCGTGGTGTGGCGGGGACTTGGTGGGGGGTGGCGGGTGCCGGGGACGGAGACCCGGTCAGTGCTGGCAGGATGAGGCCCACTGAGGTCCTGAGACAGTGAGTCACAGTGGCACGTGTCTGCATCTGCCCCCCACATCCATCTCGGCAGTGTCCCCGCCATAGACAAGGAGAGTGAGGCACAGAAAGGGCAGGTGACTCCCCCGGTCCACACGGCCAGGGGAGTAGTGGCCACACTCGGACCCATTTCATTCCTGAAAGAAAACAACCTCTCCTTCTGCACTGATTATTCCAAGAAACTTTTGTGGAAAAATACTCCCTGTTTGGTGTAAAGATAATAGCACGGTAATGAGGTGTTTACAACTCTGGGTCTGCAGAGGACATCTTTGATGAATTATTCACACTGGCTCCAGAGAAAGTGGGTGCCGTGAAAGAGGTAGGAGAGATCCCAGCCCGGCGCTTGCCCGCCCCGCCCTGCACACCCTCACCCTGGTGCACCCTCACCCCTGCTGAGGCCCTGGCGTCCCAGGTGGCCGGGTGGGGTGGGAAGGGCGAGAAGGTGGCAGATGGAGCCCTGGCTGGGGTCGCGCTCTTCCTTTGCTAGGCCATCGTGAGCTTCGTCAACCGGAAGCTGGAGCGCCTGGGGCTGTCCGTGCAGGATCTGGACACCCAGGTAGGGACACAGCCATGGGTCCCTCGCAGTTGGGGTCACCTTGTGGGAAGGGAGGAGGGTTCCATGGGAGCCGGGAACTTGTCATGGGCAATGTTTGCTGTCAGGCCGGCCTCCCCCAGGAGACCGTGTCCTGCGGTTCTATGAGAGTCAGTGAATCCCCACACAGCCCCTGAGGGTTGTGAATCCTCATATTACCCTACCTTATGGTGGAGGACAGACATTCGGGCACAGAGAGGTTGGCCAGCTTGGGCACAGAGAGGTTGGCCAGCTTAGCCACAGCCACACAGTGACGAAGGGGTTGCCCTGGGATTCGAACCCAGGCATCTGGGGATGAAGTTTGTGCTCATAACTACTTCGCCAAGCAGCCACTTGAGGTTTGTGCGTGGTAATGTGACATACTGGGTGGAAATCTTTGAAGTCAGACAGACAGGGGTTTCCATCCTGTGCCTGTCACTTGTGACACTTAGCTGTGTGACCTTGGGCAAATTATTGCACTTCTCTGGACCTCAGTCTCCTCTTTGCGTAAAATGCGCACAAAGATACCAACCAACCTTATAGGATTGGGACACTGAGATGTGACTGAAATATACAGTGACTGCTTAAATTCTAAAACATTTGTTGCAGTAAAAGACACGTGGCCATGAATCCTCCTCACAATCCTCCTTCTCACTCAACCGCTCATTCTTGCCACTTTCTGAAGCAGCTCAGGAGTTCTTTCCTGAGAGTCTTTACAAGGTATGATCAAAAACTCAGTGAATGCTGCTACTGAGTGCCATCCAATGGAAAGGCAGCTTGTGAAAACAGGATGGTATGTTCTTACCTGCCTTTTTCACTGCATCTGGCACCAGGCAACTTCTGGCTCTTCCCCAAAGTCAAAATGACCCTGGGAGGTCAACATTTTGAGTTGATTCACGGAGGCGGCCATGACAGTGCAACTAAAGACACTCATGAGAAAGGACTCCCAGAACTGCTTCGGAAAGTGGCTAGAGCAATGGGGCAAGTGAGTTTAAAGTAAGGTGCAGGGGGGTATTTTGAGGCAGATTCACGGCAATGTGTCTATTACTGTAATACATTTTTTTTTAACATCTTTTTATTATTTTTACCAAGAACATGTATTGGTACATTGTATACATAATGATCATAATCAACATGGTTATTTTGTACCTGTACGTGATACATCTTGGTTGTAATACATTTTGAAAACTGTAAATATTCATCATATTTTTTGATCACACCTCGTATGCGAGCTGATGAGTATTGGGGATATAACATCACTCAAAGCACCGTGGACCTGCCGTCACTGGTACATTCGTGACTTTGTTCTACTTTATCTAAACAGGATGGTTTGTGGAGTTTCTATTATACCTTGTTGGTCCCTTGGGAAAATGCTGGTGTTGGAGAATACTGACAAGTCGGGGCGTGGCATGTAGAGACTGTTAAATAAGGAGGGAGATGAGATTGGCTGCACTATGTGCCAGGAACATCAGCAGGGAAGATTTCAGGCCCCAACAAATAACATTGGAACAGGCGTAATATGAGGAGATTCCATCAAGGACTTGGAGCGGTGGTTTTTCCTCCAATATCCAATCTAGTGTTTTGTGTCTTTGAAGAGATTCAATAGGATTATATTAGCATATGATGTGCTGGTAGTGGGGATGACAGCTTTATCTCTGAACACACAGACAGAGCAGACAGAAATATTAATGTGGCAGCCACCAAGAGACCCAGTGTGCTGTTTCCTGCCTTTTCCTGATGGAATGATTGTACACGTAGCTCTGTTTCCTTTCGTGTCTCTGCAGCTCAGGTAACAATATGTCATTTAAAAATTGATATGAAGTTATCCCATGGCAAATTGGGAAATAGCTCCTTTTATTGAGTGTGTACTATGTGCCAGACAGCCCGTCACTGCTGTCTGCAGTATAAAAATTGGGAACACCATCCACATTTCTTGAAAAGGAACTCAAGGCTCAGAGAGACTGTGCAACTTCCTCAGGGCCACACAGCCTGTGGAAGGCAGAGTGGGGGCCCTCTGCCTTCAGCTTCTCCTCCCACACCCGAGCCTCCAGTTCCTTCCTTTGTAGCTTGCAGATGGCGTCATCTTACTCTTGCTGATTGGACAGCTGGAAGGCTTCTTCCTGCACTTAAAGGAGTTCTACCTCACTCCCAGCTCTCCTGCAGAAATGGTAAGTTTTCTAAAGATTTTCCTGGGTGAACAGAGTTACAGAGCTGGTACACCAGTCCATGTTTGTCCACCTCCAGAGGAAGTGAAGGGTGAAAAGTTTATTTGTTTATATGTCTGCCGGTGCACTCATCCATCCAGCCATCTCCCTATCCATCCATCATCCATCATCCATCCATCCATCCATCCATCTAACCATTTGCCTCCATCCCCCATCCACCCATCTGTCCATCCGTCCTCTCACCTGATCCGCCCATGCTCCGCGCCCCTCACTCCACAGGGCCGGCTCACTGTCAGGCCCTGTGCTGTGTGACACAGGGGCAGCCCCACACAGCTCAGGCACTCGAGGCCCCCCATCTATACCCACGATCCTCCCACAGAGTCGCGTCTTCCAGGGGCTCACAGCGTGCGCTGCTTCATGGTGCATGAGGCAGGGGGAAGATTTTGAAGGCAGAAGTGGCTGGTCTCATCTGAAGAGTCAGGGAAGGCACTGTTTCGAAAGCAGACCAGGGTTTGGTTCAGAGCTGGGGAGGAAGGGGGGGACACTGAAGGGAGGGGATGGAACAGGCACACCTCAGCAAGGCATTGGGTACACTGGGCTGCAGGACCTGGGGGCGGCAGGATGGGGCCGCTGGCATGGTGGCTGGGAGACGCCGTGGAAGTCCAGGCAGGAGGGCCCAAGGCTGCCCCAGGAAGAAGAGGGGAAGGACAAACTGGGGCAGGTGGAGAGGTTTGGTGGAGGTGACAGGGTGAGCCCCAGGAATGGCTGGCTCCTGCTGCCGCCCCTCAGCCCCTGCTGTACGTCTGCAGCCCCTCCAGCTCCCCTCCTACTTCTGGGCCTTCCCACTGGCTATTCCCCTGCTGGGGCGCCCCCCCCCATGAGTCTGGGGACCCTGCTGGCTGTGGTTGGCAGAGGGAGGGTGCCACTGCCTGGCAGGGGGAGCCTTGTTCCCATCTGCAGCGCGGCCAGTTCACTGCCCGCCCCTCTGCTTCTTGTCTTGGCGATGGATGCCAGTGCCTGCCCTGCCCACCCTCAGGCCATGCGGGGCTAGGTGAGAGTTTGGAGGAGCATCAAGGAGGATGTTTGGAGGGCCTGGGTTCCAGGTGGCCTTCCCAGGACCCTGGGTGTGCCCAGGGCCCAGGTCTGGCCTCTTGCCTTCCTGGGGCCAAGCTGTAGGCCAGGTTCCTCCAGGCCTGGGTTTCAGACAGCGGGGACCCGAGACAGGGCAGAGGCTGAGCCGTGAGATCTGTGGCCCTGGCAGCAAGGGGCATGTGGTGGCCCATGCTTAGTAGGCTCTGGCCATTCAAGGTTCTGTGTTCTCCGGCCAGCACCTAAACATGCTGCATTGTGACAAGCTGCCCAACTTTGGGTGTAGAAACCACAGTCACTTACTGTCACAGATCTGCAGCTCGGCCGGGCTGTGGAACACCCTTCCCTCAGGCCCTCGGGTGGCCTGCTAACAATCCTCAAGCCGGCCCTCCCATCCGGCTTCCATGGGAGGCTCCGAGAGGTATCGTTATCTGAGCACACAGCCGATCAGGACAGAGGCCAGCCTGGCACCTGACCTGTCTGTCTCCAAAGCCTGGGACTTTCCCCGAGTCAATCCTAGGGGGCCCCGGGAGCCCTGTGGGAGGGGGGAAATGTGGTGGCCCCCAGGATGGATTTTCACCTTCTATGGGGGAACCCTCAGCCCCAGGAGCAGATGCTGAAAATGCCCACGTAGGTGATTGGGGCTGACAGCAGTGATGCCTTCCGGAAGTGGGACACCTGTGGGCTTGCTAGCTGGGCACAGTGGCCTCTCAAAATTGCTTTTTTCATTATCAGACCTTCCTTGTGCACGGTGTTTTAGCGAGATTGTCATTCATTTAGGAAACAGAGGTCGGGAGTGGAAAGAAAGTGATCATTTGCTCTGCAGAAATCAAAGCCCAGCAGCCAGGAAGCTTGGGCTTCCTCCCACCTGCAATTATCTGCCCCCAGGAGGACAGGAAGTATTTTCCGGCCGCGGCCTCCCCTTGGCCCCTGCGAAGCAGCGGAATTTTCCCCTCATCATCTCAAACTGTGCCTGGGAGGAAAAGCCGCGCCAGGGAGGGTGTGTCGGATCGGTTTGCAGCCTGCTCGGCTCTTATGGGAGCCGATCTTTGTTAGAATGAGTGTCTTCAGGAAGAGTGTGATGGGAAGCAAAGGGGATTGTCTTTTAGTGTTGCTATCAGCAATTCCCAAAGCATCGTCTCCCCAGGGCGGTCTCTTTCCAGACACTCCTGCAGGGTCAGGTGCTCCACAAATAATTTTAAAATAAGTGAATGAATATTTCCAAAGCGCTTGTCCCACGAGGGGCTCTGTGACAGATGGGTTCTGAGATCAAGGAATTCTGGGAAACACACATTCTCATGAAGGTTCATGGTGCCCACCAACACCTTCAAGGCTCCGGGAGGCCCTGAGGCAAGACTGCTGCATTTCTTTAATGCAACCGGTTCCAAAGCCATTTGGCCACCAGCCAGGTTTCCCTCCAGGTCCCCTGAGAAGCTTTTGCTCAACACCAGTTCATGGGGATGCAGAGCAGGGCTTCAGGGCAGGAGATCTGGAGTCTCTGTCTCTCCTCCTTCTAAGTTTACTTTCTGGGCATCCTACAGACAGTGGGACGCCTGGGGCTCCCAGCAGTGTCCTGTGGCAAACATGGCAGGAGACTGGGCAAGCCGCTCAGGGGGTGAACAAGGGAAGCCGGAGGGCTGGTGATGTGTGGAGCCCAAGGGACCCCGTGACTGTGCCAAGGTCCGAGCCGGGAGGCCTTGTGCATGCCAGGCACTCTCCACTCTGAGGCTCCTGCAGGGTGGAGGGGTGGCTGAAGGGACAGCACCCGGGCAGGGGTGATCCTTCTGGTCTCCAGCCTGCCTGGAGGCCACACCAGTGAGACCGCCCTGGGCCTTAAGTTCCTAACTATGCTTTGCACGTGAAAACTTGGTGTCCCCGTGGAGTCCCTACCACCCACGAGCCCTCGCGCAGTCGCCTGGCTGAGGCCCCTCACCTGGCAGAAACATGGCCATGTGTCACCTCCACCAGGAAGCCTCCCCTGACCACCGGGGCTTCCTTGGTGCAGCCTTTCCCGGGAGAGGTGGCCTCCTGGATGTGTGCGTGTGTCCAGAGTGATGGGCACCCAGAGTGGGGTTGCACGTGGCCGAGGCCTGACTTCCCGGCCCTTGTTGAAGGAGTGAGCTCCCTGTCCGCGGGGGATGTAAGGCAATACTGCATGATTTCACTTGTGGTTCAGGGCTTCAAGCCTTGAGCTGGAGTTCGGGCAGACGTGTACCCACATTGTGGAGGATGGGATGGGCCTGGAGTCTAGGGCCTGAGCCGGGGCGGGGCCACATTTGCTGTCCTGTCATGGGCCTTGTTGTTACAGTTGCATAATGTCACGCTGGCCCTGGACCTGCTGAAGGATGAAGGCCTGCTCAGTCACCCAGTCAACCCTGAAGGTGAGTGTGCTGTGCAGGGCGTGTGGACAAGTGTGTCCTCTGGCTTGCTGTGGACCCGTCTCTGCTCCCCCATGGAGGAGGCGGGAGTGGGGGCTTCAGTCTCTGGGGATGGGCTGTCCAGGGAAACTGGACCTTGAGGAATCGCTGTGTTGGGGGATGGCGGGGTGCGAGGGAAGCCTGGACAGGAGCAAGGGGAAGGCCAAGTTGTGCAGTAGGCACCGGGCAGGACTCAGGCCCAGTGGGACCTGCCGTCTGGGTTTTCTGGGGACTCACCCGTCTCCCAGCCAAGCGCACAGCAGGTCCTCCCACTGCCCGCCAGTCTGACGGGCTGCCCTGACTCTCTGGCCCACAGACATCGTGAACAAGGACGCCAAGAGCACGCTGCGGGTGCTCTATGGCCTCTTCTGCAAGCATCAGCTGAAAGCAAACACGGATGGGACGCCCCGCGGAGCCCCAAATTAGCCAGCACTGTCCCTCCAGAGCTGTTTCTCGTTTCTCCCACCCTGTCCTTGTTTCCTTCGCGTGAGTGTCTCAAACCCTCGAGGTGTGGAGCCATTTGCCTTGTTCAGTTTATTATTGCTGATTTATTTCTGGGGGGCTCTGGGAGCCTGCTGGTGTCTTGGGCAGGCCCTGACGTGTGCACGGAGGTGAGCTCTGTCCGCAGGCCGTGACAGGCCTCGGCAGCCTCTGTCTGTCCGTGGAGACAGAGTTGTTGACCTTGCCGACCTGTCCCCGGGCTCCTGGCTCTCAGGCAGCGGGATGATGGCCCAGAACCCTGACCCTCCACTTCCCACCTGGGGCGACAGACCCAGGGTCCCCATCTGGAGGCAGGATTCCCTGCACTCTGAGAGAAGTGAGCTCCATTACTTGCCAAAGCAGCCCTGGCCCAGGGCAAGCCCCTCCAGCCCTGATCAGGAGACTTGCCTGAAAGTCAGGCAGAGGAAATCGTTGTGGTTGACTGGTGCATTCAAGTTGTCTCCAGTCTGTCCCTGGGGGAGCGACTGTTGCTCTCTCAAGTGAGGTTTGACATCTTCTGCAAAGAAAAAGAAACTTGTAGGAGAATTGAGCACCCTCGTTCCAGGGCTGGCTCCCAGAGCTGCCTGAATGACTAGCTGTCTGATGGGAAACAGCTGGGGGAGGTGCAGGGTGCAGGAATGGAGGGTAGAGGGTGCAGGGGTGCAGGGAGTCCAGCCCTGGCTGCTGCTGCTTCCAGGCTTCTCCTGCCCTCCAGGCTCCAGCCCCACTCTCTGGAGGATAGGGCCTTCTGGTTTGGGGATGTCATGGTTTGACAGTTTTGGCTCTGGGAGGCTCTTTTGGAGAGGGGATGGGTGGCCAGGCATCAGAACCGCTGGTAGAGCTTAGAGTACATCCCGAAGGGGTGACATGGGGATTCTGAAAACGTGGCACCACGAGGAGCCCAGCCACCTGCTCCACCACCTCCTGACTTGTGAAACAAACTGGAGCCCTCGGCCCCATCAGATGTACCCCTGTCTGCACCTGCACCCCCTTCCTTGTGCCCTGGGCAGGCCCTCTCCACACCATGAGTGCTCCGCTACCCCTCCATTAGGATGCCCTCCAGGTCTCCTCCCCTCCCTCCGGGCTATCTGGGAGTTGTGCACAGTCCAGGACCCCACCAGCTTCACAGCACCTTTGTGAAGCCAACTCCCGAGTATTTGCTCCCTCTGCACTGAGCTCAGCTCAGCTGCCCCAAGTCTTCGGTGTGTTCCGTTTAACAGCAGATTTAAAAGACAATAAAAATTAACTTTTCGTAGCTTGATTGAAGAATAATTTCCTAGCGGTAAAATTTCCCAACTTAAGTATACACCTGGATGGGTTTGGCAGGTCTGTACAGCCAAGACTCAAGTGTGCCTGTCACCCGACCAGTGTCCACCCCCGTGCCCTTGGGACCTGATCCCTCCTGCCCATCTGCTTCCCGTCACTGTGGTTGTCTTTTCTAGGATTTTTCATAAACTGCTTCAATCAGGATGTCATCTTTGGGTCTGGTCTCTGTCTCTTAGCAGGAGCTATTGGTGACGTCCACTTTGTTCTTGTGTCACTAACCCAGCCTTTTTCGTGGCCGAGGACAGGATCGTTGCATGGGTATTTTATAAATTTCACAATGTATTATTTTTGCTTAAAAAAAGACAGTGTCTTTAGAAGAGATCTTGAAGCACTGAGAAGAAAGTCTTGCATTTAGCCACGTACTTGTTTCGAATGTTCTTTATTTCTTCTTCCATCTGGTATCATTTTCCTCCTGCCTGAAGACTTCCATCTTGGGTCATTTTCCGTTCTTCTGGGGATTACCCAGAGCCTCACACTTGCTAGAACACCTGACGCTGAGTCTGTCAGGAACAGAGATTTGTTTTGTAGAATTCTGGAGGCTGGGAAGTAAGTCCAAGGTCCCGGGGACCCCAAGTGGCAAGAGGCAGAAGGCTGAAGGACAAGGAAATCACGTGCATGTGGGAGAAAAAGACCTTGAACTTGCAGCCAGAGCCTTATTCTAATGAGTGCTGATGCTTCTGCAGGTGAAGCCCTCACGGCCTAAAAATCTTCAGGAGCCTCATTTCCAAACTCTTCTTTTACTGGGGACAAAGTTTCCAATGCGCTGTCTCTCTCAGTCACATTCAGACCAAAGTGACTTCCTTTGATATTTCACACGGTGGTGGTCTGCTGTTAATGAGCATTTGTGCTGACACAGTTTTGGTTTTGAAAGATCATTTCTCTGGGTATAGAATTCCAATGGACAGCTTTTTCTTTCGACATTTTAATGGTGCTGTTCCTGAGTCTCCTGGCTGGCGTGGTTTTCAGAGTGAAGTCCCCGCTCCTTCTCTCGTTGGCCCTCTGCAATGTGCCATTTCTCTTTGGCTTCTTTTAAGACTCATTTTAGCAGGATTTTCAGCAATGTGATTGCGAGGTGCCTTGGTGCGAGGTTGTCCATGGTTCTGGTCGGGGCTTGCTGAGCGTTTTGATTCAGATTTTCATAAAATCTGGAAATATTTTGGCCATGGTGACATTCATCTTTGCCACCCTTTTTTCTCCTTCTTTGACTCCAACTGCATATTTGTTAGATGGATTGATATTGTCACAAAGTGGCGAGTTTTTTTTCCTTGCAGCACTAGAGATTGAACACCGAGCCTCAAGCATGCCAGGGAAGTGCTCCACCTCTGAGCTACATCCTTAGTCCTGCCTTCGTTGTATTTTCAGTCATTTTTCCTCTTGGCTCCATTTTGATGATTCCTCTTGCTGTGTTTTCAAGTTGACTGATCTTCTCTTCGGTGGTATCTACATGATTTCACTTCAAAAGTTGCATTTTATTATCTCAAGAAGTTCGATTTGAGTCTTTTAAAGTATCCTCCACTTCCCTCCCCATTACGCTCTTGCTTTCTTCTACCTTTAAGGACACACGAGGTCTATTTATAATAACATGTAAACACACTTGTCAACAAATTCTGTCATCTGTGTTATTTCTGGGTTTCTTTCTCCTGATTGATTCTGCTCCTGGATATGACGCAGGTAATGTTTTGAACCCCCAGCGACTTCTAACTGGATGCTGGAAGTCGTGAAAATTTACATTATTGCACACTGGCTTTCCTTTTAACTATTTCTTCCCTGTATTGGGGCTCTTTCTGGGATGCAGTTAGGTCACTTGGAATCAGTCTGAGCCTTTAGAGCCTTCCTTTTACACTTTGTAAGACGGGTCTTGGGCAGATTTGAGGACTTCTCTGGCCCCACGATGGACGATACTTGCCTGATGACCCGCCCACGTCCTGTGTGTCAGGAGGTCTTTCTCCTGGGCTGACGGGATCACAGACTGCCCTGCATAGCTCCGAGGATTGTATGGCTTACTCCGTTCCTTGGCTCTTTCCCCAGCACAGGAAGCTAGGAACAGTCCCTCGCATTCATGTGACATCAACACCCACCAGACTCAAGGGGACTCCTGTAGCTCCTCAGGGCTCTCTCTCTGCAGCACCTTCTTTTGTCCTGTACATTATGGTTTTCCTGCACCCCAAATTCCATCTCCTCAACTCTGAGCTGTATTAGGTTTCCTGTATTGGCTGCAGCACGGGGACCCCGCAGCTGATGAGTTTAGACACAAGCAGAGTGCACCCTCCCTTTCTTCCCCTCTTGGGAACCGCTGTCCCGCTGGCCTGTGGTTCAGTGCTTGAGAATCGTATGTATAGATACTCTGTCTGGAGGACAGGGAAGTGGGTCCAGGCCCTGCTCTCCCATCGTGGCTGGAGGACGCAACTTCCAGAATGCAGAACCAGGGTCCAGGCCAGCCCCACCCACCAGGCACCCCGACCCGAGCTTCTCCCTGGACTCTGGGGCGTGGATTTCTTGGCTGCTCCTCCCTGCCTACCCCAGGTCTCCCTGGGCTCCTTTCCCTCTGCCTTCCCGGAGGATGCTGGCTGGGCCTTGGCCCTTCTACCACCGCCTCTCTTCTTCATGTCCCCTGCCTCTGCGACCCTGTCCCTCCTCTCTGAAGGTCCTTCTCCCATCCCCGCTTAGCTCCAACCCCTGATTTCCTTTCCAACCCCTGATTTTTCAATGTGGTGAGATATACATGACACAAAATGTGCCCACTTTAGCTGCACGGTCCACAGTATTAAGCGCATCCATCTTATTGGGTAACCACCACCATCTCTCAGCTGAGATTCTTCTTCTTGCAAAGCTGACACTCTGTCCCCATCAGACAGTGACCCGCCCTCCTCCGCCCCCAGCCCCGGGCAACTGCCCTTCTGCTTTCTGGCCACACCCACGTTTGTAACTTCCTGGGGTGCCCACCCAACTCTCCACATCCAGTCACAGCTCAGCCTCTGCCCTCTCACCCGCACTGCCTCCTGTCTCCCTCTTCCACGCAGGACTTATGATTCACAGGAGTGGGGACATCCCTTGAGGAGTGAGGAGGCGACAGGTGCCCTTGGGAGAAGGGTGCACGTCTGAGGGTCGCGGCGTTTGAAGGTGGGCGGAGGACGGGGCTCCACGGAGGAGACTGAGAAGGGATAGAGCAGCTCCTGCCTGCGTCCAGCTCTCTCCATTGCTGCCTCTCCCTCTTCTCAAGAAACCCAACTCCAGTCCTGATCCCACAGAAGCTGGAAGCCAGGATAATTGCACTGGAAGGCAGCCAGGGCCAGAGAAGGAGCCGCAGCCCTGACCTGGGTGTGCAAACAGCTTTGGCGTGCCGGGAAATGCCTCGAAGGCCGGGGTGCCTCGGAGTTGAGCCGCTTCCCAAAATAATCCAGGGGCAGCTGTCTCGGATTCCGAAACTGGGTCTGGCCGCCGAGCTGCAGGAAGCCCCAGGCCCACACTAGCCCCGCTCGGGGACCAGATGGTGCTGGGATTTTTCTTTCTTTTACCAAAGTCAGCTGGTGAGCGAACAGCTTGCCTAGAGAAAAGCGTGCTCCTTCCCCCTCTCTGTTGGCAACCGATCAAAGCTACCACTCTGCGGCCTCCTCTGGCCTCTTTCCCTGTGAGGCTAGGGTAAGGTAGGGTGGGTGGGGTGCTGCAGGCCCTGCTCGCCCGATGGCTCACCCAGTCCCACCCACACTGCAGGGTGCAGACCCTCCGGGCCCCCTTGCTCTGAGATGGGGCACAGAATCTGCGGGCCCCGACTGGTAGGGAAACAGACAATGGGGACACAATTCTTCCAAGATCTGGCCAGCTGGCCTTGGCCCGACCAACAGCTGCCCGAACTCTTTCATTTATGTGCATGCGTTTCCTGTGGAGTGGCGTGCTGAGAAAGCAACACATTGATACCCTAGCAGGTTTTCATAGCTGTACAAATAACTGTGAATAAACCATTCCCAATAGGCCTTCCTGAGCACCTACTGTGTGCAGGCGGGAGCTCAGAGCTGGGGATTCAGAGACAGTAGACTGAGGCTCTGTGCCCAGTGAGCTCACAGCCCAGGTGGAGCAGGCTGGGGTGCAGGGCTAGAGTGTGGTGCTCTGCGGTGTGGACCCTAAGTGTGTCCTCTCCCTGTTCTGTGACCCTGGATGAATCACTCATCTCCCTGAATCTCAGTGACCTTGTGTATCAGATGGAAGAGTTCAGAAATGTATACTTCATGAGGGTATTATGAAAATCAAAAAAAGAAAAAGTTTGAAACATTGCTGGGCACCTACTATTCATAAAATACATAGAATCATCATTGCCATTATCAACACCACTCTTGTGACCGTTGTCATCAACATCTGTTAGTTGCCTTCACTGTTAGTCACCATCACTGGCACAAAATACCCAACACCTGAACTCAAAGGAGGAGAGGTTAATGTAGGCTCACAGCTTCAGAGGGTTCAGTCCATGGTTAGCTGGCTCCAAGGCAAAAATGGCCTGGTGGAAGGGGCCGGCCAAGGAGAGCTGCTCAACCCGTGGCAGCCAGGAAGCAGAGACAGAGGGAAGGAGTAGGGACAAAAATACAGCTTTCTGGGTCACACCCAGACACCTCCTCCAACTAGGCCCTACCTCCCAACAGCACATGAACTACCAAAAGCATCAACAAATGAACCTACTGATGAGCACAATGCCCCATAATGCAATCACCTTCCAAGAATCCCAACTCTGAGCATGTGAGTGTTCAGGGGACGTTCTAGATCTAAACTGTAAGACTGCACTAGAATCACCAACATCATCAACACCGTCCCCATCGACGCCATCATCTTTACCATCACCATGCTCACCGCTATCATCATCACCACCACCATCATCACCACCATCTCCATCACCATTGTCATCATTTTCAGAAAAAAAGTGTTGAAAATGACCCCCTCCCTGGGTCCAGAGGCCTGGCATGCTGGTGGCATCGGGCCTAGGCACTGAAAGGTGAGCCCTCAGGTGAGTCCCACCTGGCTGTCTCTCGTGCCCTGATCCCGGGCTCTGCTGTGGATCCCACTGCAGCCCTCGGCATTTCCAGGTGCGTACTCCTGGCTGATCCCCTGACGGTGGCCTCTTAACTCTGTCAGGGAGGCAGATCCTGACCTGCTGCTCAACTGCAGTTTCCCGCTAGCCTCCCCGGCACCCCAGGGTGCCAGCATTAAAGCTGAGCTGGATGCTGCCCATCTCCCGGGCCCTGGGCTCAGCTGAACATGTGGCCAGAGGCTCCTCGCTCCTCTCCTTTCCCTGGACTGTAGTCTGGGATGAGAAGAGGTGTTAAGATGCTACCCAAGTCCTGGTTCCAATCCCAGCTGTGCCTCTGAGCAGCTGTATGATATTGGGCAAATCTCTGCCCCTCTCTGAGCCTGAGAGTCCTTTTCTATAAAATGGGAATGATCCTCTACGCTTAGGTTAAACCCTGGGGTGGAAGTCATAAGGAGCAGCTGAAATAGCAATGGGTCGGGTTTTGAAAAGTGCTATGGGCTGCAGCAAAGCTGTGGCGAGCACTTGCTCTAGCCTCGCCTTTCTTCGGCAGCTGTGGCCCAGACACCACTCACCGAATCCATTTCCTCCCCACTGGGCTTGTGCTGGACTCCACCTCCCAGCCTCCTTTGCGTCCCAGGTGGCCACAGAGCCCTCATCAATGAGCCATGAATGGAGGGAGCTGCAGCCTGGCCCAGCCCAGTCCCCGCGCCCCATCCTGGTGTTCTGGATGCAATCTGGGAAGCCATGTGCAGAAGACAGAGCCACAGATGGGAGTCATGGGAGGAGCCGCCGCCAGGCAGGACACCTGCTCTGAGCTTCACACGGGACCAGGAGCGCAGGAACCCCTGCCATGTGGTGTTGGCGGAGCAGCTGGCGTTGCAGCGGCAGCACCTCGCCTGAGGCCGCTGCCACTGGGTTGTTGCTTCATTTCAATCACACTGTCCGTGTGCTTTTGGTTTCTGAAAGTTATACTTGCTGCTTTTCCAACATGGCTTGGCCATTTTATTTTATTTTACTTTATTTTTTTGGGTGCTGGGGATCGAACTCAGGGCCTTGCACTTGCTAGGCAAGCACTCTACCACTTGAGATAAATCTCCATGGCCCCCGTTACCTTAAACCCTCGACTTGCAGATCGGGGTTTCACCCTGTGGACTGAGGTTAGGGTTTCAACCAAGCGCATCCAGCTTATGGTTATGACTTCCGGGGGGAGATTTCTTCCTTTTTCACCCAGTGCCACAACCGACACAGGAAGACGCCTCACTTCTCCAGGGCCACCCCACCCCCCATTCTTATTCCTTAGGGAGTCACAGCCTGGTGGGGACCCCGGCTTGCAGAGGGCTTCCTCTCTGGCTTCAGATGCTGGTGAGGCAGGTTTTCTTGTCTTGAGCTGTGCGTGGTCACGGCAGAGGCAGATCAGGTGAGCCTGCACAGTGCGTATCCCCAGGGCCACCAGCCTTGGCGACTGCTCACCTCTGGGGTTGCCACTCTCGCTTTCAGTTTGGTAGCTTGTATCTTCTTTGCTCTCACTCACTAGGCAAGAAGCCTTCTAATGCACCCATTATGGACACGTGTGTGGACGTGTGCCTGTGCCCTTGCGGAAGTGCTGCTCCTGTGTCGTTCTTCCCTGCTCAGCACACGAGTCTGCCACGCTGCGCAAGTCATTCCCCAGCAGCCCAGAGTGGATGTTTAGTAAGCAGCAAAGTGCAGTAAAACCTTGGTTTGCAAACATAATTTGTTCTGGAAACATGCTTGTAATCCAAAGTGATTGTAATCCAAAATACTTGTATATCAAAGCAAATTTCCCCATAATAAATAATGGAAACTCAGATGATTCACTCTGTAACCCAAAAATATTCATATAAAATGATTGCAATACTATAATGCAATACAAAATAATAAATAAAATACAACATATAAAGAAAAATTAACCTGCTCTTACCTTTGAAAACCTGGTGTGAGAGAGACAAAAGCAAGGAGGGCAGGGCTACCGTGTAGGACGACTTTCACTATCACTAATAGAGTCACTGCTGTCTATTAGTTCAAGGAATTCTTTTTCTTTTGGTGCAACTTTAGCAAGGAACCTACGGAATGACGCTTGGCCTCCTTTTGAGGATTTTGCAAAAATGTGAACAGATTCATTGCTTGCACTGCTGCGGCCTTATTTGGGCGGTGCTTTCTATAAAACGTTGCTGTTTCCCACATTTTACATGCCTCCCTAATCTCATTTGAGGTGAGGGATTCCTCCGCCTTTTTCTCCTCCTTGGGAGGTGATCACCCACAAGTGATGATCACAGAGTCACTACCAGCTTTGGTCCCGGGGATGTGACCCGTGCCCCTGGGTTGAAGTCCGGTGCTCTGTTGGGGAGGGTCGGACGTCTGGCTGCGTACTGTTCAGGCATAGACAACTCCAGCCCTGTGGGCATACAAGGACGGGGCGGGGTGCACCCCGCTGGCCCTGGACCAGAGATGCGTGTGACAAGTCTCTCCACCTTCCACGGGGAGAGTGCCTATAGGGAAGATCTTACCCAAGCGTAAAATCCTTCGCGCACACTTAGCCATGCATTTTTTCAAGCTGCCTCTCTTGATAAGAAGAAAATTATGTGTGAGAAATGTCACCTTCAGGTGAAACAACCCTCCGTTGGACGTTGGACACCCGTCAGTTTGATGATTTGCCATGCAGGCGGAAGGCCTTTGATGTGTTGTATTTACTGAGCACCTACTATGCACCTGGTGGCTTCTGGTTTGTAAATACCATCTCAAACCCTTATTCGCTCCTACAATCTGCAATCTTCTGGGCAGCGCTCAGCAGCAGTTCTCCACACTCCTGCCCCACAGCTGGGCTGAGCCTGGAGACCCAAGCGCAACAATTGCGGGGGCCTGGGCTGGGGGTCAGGAGCAGGGCCAGTGCCAGAAGTGGAAGAGACCTGTGGTGTTAGGGTAAGATGGTGCAGGGGGAGGGATGCTTGGCCTTGTGCTGGGCTGATGGGTCATCTGTTCTTTCTGCTCAGGGTCACTGAGTCTCTGGGAGAGTTTTGTTTGTTTGTCTGTCCATTTGCTGTGGCGGGAACGGCTCCTAGGGCCTCAGGCATGCTGTGAGATGCCCTGCCCCACACCCCAGCCCTCCTGAGAACGCTAATGTTTGGAACCGTTTCCTCAGGCTGTTGTGACACAGGACCACAAACTGAAATGAGCCTCTCGCAGTCCTGGAGGGCGGGGGTGAAGTCAGGCTGTGGGCCAGGCTGGTTCCTCCTGGCTGTGTGGAGTGAGAGTCTGTTCCAGCTTCTCCTCCGGGGTCTGGTGGTTCTGGGCAACCTAGGTCCTCCTGGGTTTCTCCGCCTTTTATTGTTGCATGGCCTGCCCTGGGTTTCTTCCTCCGCATCTATGTCCATCTGTTTGTCTGTCTGTCGCCCCATCTCCTTTTCTCCTCTTTCCCCACAAACACTAATTTTGCTGTCCTAAAAACAGACACTGGTAGGCAGAAGCAGTCTATACCACATAGAATTGAGGCAGCTCTCAACCAAATGGAGATGAGGCAGTAATCTGACCTCAGATGGGAAGTTAAATAAAATGAAATTTCACGAAAGTCTTCTTGCCTATAATAATATGTTAATGTACAAAGTATCAGAAAGGCAGAGTTTTGGCTCCCCTGGGGTTTGTAATAAACCCCTGGCCTCTGTTAGGTCTGTTCAGTCACCATGCTGTCCCAGGCCTGCGGTCTCTGAGCGAGCGTGGGAGGCCGGGTCACACCCTGAGAATTGTGTCCCTCCTGCCGCGATCCCCCGCACTGTGATATACATTTCATTTCCATTGTAAGACACCTAATAACTTCCTAGTGGTGTATTTTCATCAACACGTTACCTGAAAAAGAAGCTTGATTTTTCAACGAATCCTTTCATGGGTTTAATTTAACAGCAGAAGCCTAATGGGGGGACTCACTGCGCTTTGAAACTCATTCATGGCTGGAGGCAAACGCTTGATTTTTTGTATACACCAAGACCAGCCTCTGTGGCTGTGAGCCGCGAAACCCCAGGAAACGGCAAAGGAGGAAACGTTGTGATTTCTTCGTAGTGACCTTTCTTTGTTTTGCTGGTGAGAACCGGGAAGAAATTTGTCTTCCTCCAGTGTCAAATGTTCCGGTAGGAAGAGTGTCTGAGCTTCCTCACTATCCTCTTGGATTGCAGAATGAGGTGACTTAAGGAATTCGAGTTCTCTGCTCTGGGGTGGTTGAGGAAGTTCCCTAGATGACGCCCGGAGATGGCCTTGTCCTCTGGGAGGGGAGCAGGCCAGGCCACCGGGGACTTTTTTCAGCCTGCGCTCTATCACATGCTTGCCTCCAAACCAGGGACACCTCCTGTTCCTGCCCTGGCCCAGGGCACATCAGCGGCCATGTGCTTGGGACCATGAACCCAGGGATGCTCCACTGCGGCAGAAGCCCCGAGCCATGTATACCCAACAGAAGTGTAGTGGGCACAGGCTGGGCCTGAGGACGCTGTCTGCCACATTGACTGAGCTCGGGCCATCCAAGAGCGTCCTGAGCCTGGACCAGTGGGGTGTGGACCTATCCTCTGAGGACATTGTGCAGCCCACTGAAGTCTATGAAGCCCAGGGGAGGTAGGATTTCCTGACTCTGGGCTCCACAGGGCTGTCAGCGGCAAAGGAAGCAGGTATGTGGGCTCCAGGGCAGGGCCGGCCCCAGGTGAGGTGGAGGAGCTGATTCGGCCTCACTGCACAGAGGAGCTGGTGCCCAGTGATGCTGGACTAACATCCTGGGGCCTTCAGGGCCACAGTTGGGGGAGCAGCAAGCCCCTTCTCTGGGGGACGCTGTGGCCTCAGGGACCTCCTGGATGTAGCCCTGAAGAACTCTCTAACTTCTGGAACTGTCTTAGTTAGGTTTTCTAGAGCCAATGGTTCTAAGAGAGCAGATTTAATGGAGGACATTTATAAGTTCCAATATTCACCCAACAAGCCAAATGCAGGACGTGCCGAATGTCTATCTAGGCCCCGGAGACCCAAAAGATTCAGTCGAGGGCTGGAAGCCCACAGCACTGTCCCATGTACATCCGTGTCTGCAGATGGCTGGAGACATCTTCACTGGAACCAGTATACGCTGCTTGCAGCAGAGATAACCAGAGTTCCTCCGAAGCGGCAGCAGCCATCCTCGATGACAGCAAGGCCCGGAGCTCCTTCCTCGACGAGAACAGCCGAGTTCCTTTCGGGAGAACTAGCTGCAGCAGAGCTTCTCCTGGGAAACAGCCCGCCAACTAGCTACAGCTCCCACTCTGTCTTATGTTACATCAGCAACAATCTTCAGGTGGATCTTCTACGCCCAGCATCACACCAACTCAGTCCAGCTGGGCGTTCTGGCTCAAGTTGACCACATTAGGTCCACCGCAGTAACCCTGTGCCAAGAGAGTGGACTGCTGAGTGGTAGTGAGCTCCCTGTGCCCAGTGGTGTTTAAGCAGTAGCTGGATGAGCACTCAAATGCATTAGAAGGACAAATGGCAGAGGCAGAGCCCAAACTTGAGGCAACCACAGATCCCTCCAAGGGACTCTGACTGTCCAGTGTCCCTGCCCCCAGTCTGCTTCCATCTTGCTGAGACACGCTGGGTGGCTCCTGCCCCTCCCCGGGGCCAGCCTCTCTGCCGTTCCAGAAAACAAGAGGTGGCAGCGTCTATGCGTCTGAGTCACCCAGTGGAACAGGCCGCAGAAGGAAAGACCGATATTTATTCATTATCATGTTCAGAAATTAGACCGGGAGCCACAAATAGACATTTCTAACGAGAGCCTGTCTGTCCCTGCTGTCTGCTCTTGCTGCAGACGCGTTCGTGCCGTCTCGCCACCTCCTGTGCTGGGGATGGCTTGAGTGGCTGCTGGCCGCTTGGTTATTTTCCAAGGCGATTAAGGGGCAGGAGTGCGGCCAGGCTGCACTTCTAAAAGCCCGTGCGCTGCTCCAGGCCAGGCCCCATCCAAGGAGACTCAGCCTCCTCCTGGCACGGGTGGCAGAGTGCCAGCAGGCGGCTGCAAAGTGGTCCCCAAAGCTGGGCTCTGTGGGGGCCCGGGCGGCCTGAAACGCTCCTCTGGGCAGGTGCTTGGAACGCGGGGTCACCATCCTCTCTGAGCTGTGGCGTCCACCTTCACCGAACTGTCTCCTGTGTGTAGTCCCCAGACTGCTCACTCTTGACCCAGCAGATGCTCCTGAGCAGGTCAGGGGCGGCCGTGGGGCCTCAGCCCCCACCCCTCAGCAGCGCCTCCCCGACCATCCCTCCAGGTGCTGGGCATTTTGCTTTCCCTCCTACCTCTCTGCTAGGTCTGCCTCACTCTTTTACTGGCTTTTCTTTTTCTTTCTCTTTCTTTCTTTTTTCTTCTCTCTCTTTCTTCCTTTCTTTTTTAACATTCCGATTCTATCAGGTTGACTATTTTCAATTCTTTTAAAAACATTTTGATTAGTATACTTTTCTGATACATACTAATTTCATACATTCTGGGGAATTGGTGCATACACATATCGACTCTCTATTGTTTTTACTCCCCTCCCACCCCTCCCCTCTTACCCCAGATTCCTTTCCCCACAGTCTACTTCCTTGTTTCCTACATCTCTCCTTTGTTTGGCAGTTGGAGAGCATGTTGCACCCTCTGGCCACTCCAGTGCCCCCAGTGACACCCCACGAAGCAGAAACGACACATGTTCAATCCACAGAATTGGCAGAGTTTGTGAGTTTTAGGAACCACCGTGGCCCGTCGTGTGCTGGGAGAGCAGGGTATTGGATGCTGGCTAATTAACGACGAACGGAAATGTTCTGGGGGCTGAGGCACTGAATATCAAGCCCAGCGCCCGGAGCCTTCTCACAGCACCATCCCACGGTGGTGGCCAAGGACAGAGAGCTCAAAGCCACTCCTGGGAGCCCTTCGTGTAATGATATTAAACCATCTGTGAGGTCGCGCAGTGACCTCACTGCACTGTCACCTGCCTGGACACTGACTTCCAGGGCAGGAATTCTGATCGGGCACGTTCAAACCGAAGCCGTGATTTAACCTGCTAAGTTTTGAGGCGGGTTGTTATACAGCAGTAGACAATTTAAACAACTGTGCAGTCAAGGTCTTGGTTTAAAAATGTATTTTAATGACTTGTACAAATACATATATTTTGCATAAAAGCACAAATGAATTAACATATGCGTGATTTATTTCCCTGGCAGTCTCTTGGATTCGGCTTTTCTATTTTTCTTGGCTCCCCTTTCTCCTTCCCACACAGTGCACCGTATGCCCCCAAATCAAGTCGATTTAGTTTTCCAAACATGCGCATGAGCCTGTTACTGTGCACAGACTCACACGTGACTGCACGAATGCGATGAAGCGTGTGCTCTGTTGTCCGCATCTCGCTTTTCGTGTTTGACAGTTCCTTGTGAAAATCCCACAAGTCCCCTGTAGAGTGCCGATCCCCATGGATGGCTTTCTGGG
>PVJO010026697.1:0-20715 GCA_004026905.1 Hystrix cristata
CAAAGATGAGGTATTTGAGTGTGCCTGGGGTTGTTTCTGCATCCTCCAATCTATTCCATTGATCCTCAGGTCTGTCTTTTTGCCAGTACCATGCTGTTTTTAATACTGTAGCTCTATAGTATAGTTTTATGTCTGGGACTGTGATGCCCCCTGCTTTTCCCCTGTTGCTTAGGATTGTTTTTGCTATTCTTGGTCTCTTTTGGTTCCAGATGAAATTCATGATTGTCCTTTCTAATTCTTTGAAGTATGTTAGTGGTATCTTGATTGGAATTGCATTGAATCTGTATAGTAGTTTAGAAAGTATAGCCATTTTCACTATGTTGGTTCTTCCTACCCAGGAACATGGGATGTCCTTCCATTTTTTGATATCCTTTTTAATTTCTTTTTTTAGGGTGCTGTAGTTTTTGATGTAAAGGTCTTTTACTTTTGTTAGATAGATTCCTAAGTATTTTATTTTTTTGTGTGCAATTGTGAAAGGTATATCTTTTGTTATTTCTTTTTTGGTGGGTGTATTGTTTGTGTATAGAGATGTGATATTTCTTAATTCTTTTCTTAACCTCCTCCTACCTCCCTTTTGTTGTTATTTATCTTTGTTTTGCTCTTCATTTATATTTTGGGTATCTCATATAAGAGAAACCATACCTCCCTCTTGTTGTTATCTATCTTTTGTTTTGCTCTTCATTTATATTTTGGGTATCTCATATAAGAGAAACCATTTAAGCTTGTGCATTTGCTTTATTTCACTTTCATTGCGGTCTCAAGATGCATCCATTTTCCTACGAATGATTGAAGTTTCCCCTTCTTTATGGCAGAATAGTACTCCTTTGTGTATAAATACAACATTTTCTTTATCCATTGATGGACACGTAGGCTGCTTCCAAGATTTAGCTTTTGTGAATTGTGCTGCTATAAAAATGAGTATGCATATATTTATTTGCCATTGGTCATTTGAGAGATGAAAATCCAAACAATGCTAAGATTCCATCTCACTCCAGAAAGAATAGCTATTATCAAGAGATCAACTAGTAACAAATGCTGGTGGGGCTGTGGGGAAAAAGGAATCCTCCTCCACTGTTGGTGGGAATGTAGACTGGTCCAACCACTGTGGAAATCAGTGTGGAGATTCCTCAGAAAACTACAACTGGAGGTTCCATTTGACCTGGCTAGTCCTCTGCTTAGTATCTTCCCAGAAGAATTAAGGTCATCATACCACAGCGATATATGCACAACCATGTTCATAGCAACACAATTTGTGGTAGCTAGGTCTTGGAAACAGCGTAAATGCTCAACAGCTAATGAATGGCTAAAGAAGATGTGGTTTTTCTGCATAATGGAGTACTACTCTGCCATAAAAAGGATAAACCAGGGACATTTGTAGATAAATAGTTGCACCTTGAGACTATACTCTTGTGTGAAATAAATCAGACACTCATGAGTACACATTGATTTGTTTCTCTGATATGAGAAACCATAAGTGTAAATAAGGACAAAGAGGTGTAATAGGTATTATGTAAAAGAAAGACAGTATTTAAAAAAGAGGAGAACTAGATAGGGAGAAGAGGGAAAAGAAGGAAGGGAAAAAGAAAAGAAAGGAGAAAGGGAAAAAATGGAAAAATGTAAATAAACCTGCTGCAAATAGGGAAGAGTGGGAGAATGGAAGGGAGGGGTGGGGAAGGGGAGGGAACCAAGATATATCATGTACAGGTACAAAATAACCGTGATGAATGTGATCATTATGTATACAATGTATCAACACATGTTCTTGGTTAAAAAAAATAATAAAAATAAAGATAAAAATGAGTATGCAGGTAAAACTGTAATATGGTGCCTTTAACTCTTTCAGGAAGATACCTAGAAGGGCAGTATTTGGGTTGAATAGCATTTCTGATTTTAATTTTTTGAGGACTCTCCATACTGATAGCCATAGTAGTTGTATTAGTTTACATCACACCAACAATGTGAAGGGATCCTTTTTCCCTTAAGCCTCACCAGCCTGTTTTGCTATCACGTTTCTTGATGATAGACATTCTTTCTGGAGTAAGGTGGAGTCTCAGTGTTGTTTAAACCTGCGTTTCTCTAATGGCCAGAGATGTTGAACAATTTTGTGTGTATCTATTGGTGATTCGCATTTCTTTTTCTGAGAAGTGTCTGTTCACTTCAGTTGCCTGTTTTTGATTGGGTCTTTTATTTTGGGGAGTATACTTTTTTTTGAGTTCTTTATATATCATAGCTATTATTCCTCTGTCCAAGAAATAACTGACAATTTTTTTTCCATTCTATAGGTTGTCACTTTGCTCTGTTGATTGTTTCCTTTGTTGTGCAGAAGCTTTTAAGTTTGATGTTTTGCCATTCGTTGATTCTTTGTATTATTTCCTGTGCAATTGGGGTTCTGCTCAGAAAGTCCTTATCTGTACCTAGATCTTCAAAAGTTTTACCTGTTTTATTTTCTAGCAGATTAAGTGTTTCTGTTTTAACATTTGGGTGTTTGATCCATTTTGATTTTAGTTTTGTACACGGTAAGAGATATAGGTCTAGATTTAATTTTCTGTGTGTGGATAGCCAGTTTTCCCAGTACCATTTGCTGAAGAGGCTGTTTTTAGTATAAATCTTCAGTTCTTTTGTCAAAGACCAAGTAGTGGAATGTGCCTAGAGTTCTTTCTGCATTCTCTATTCTTTTCCATTAATCACGTGTCTGATTTTTTTGTTTTGTTTTGTTTTGTTTTGCAATACCATGGTGTTTTTATCATTATAGCTTTGTAGTGTAACTTGAAGTCCAGGATTGTGATTCCTCTTGCCTTTCCCTTATGGCCCAGAATTGCTTTTGCTATTCTAGGTCTCCTCTGAGTCCATGTGAATTGTAGGATTATTTTCTCTAGTTCTGTGAAGAATGTCATTGGTGTTTTTATTGGGATTATACTAAATCTATATATCAGTTTTTAAAGTACGGCTATTTAGACAGTACTGATTCTGTCTATCCAGGAACAAGGGATATCTTTCCATTTTCTGATGTCCTCTTCAATCTCCTTTTTCAGAGTACTGTAGTTTTTGTTGGTAGAGGTCCTTCACTTACTTGGTTAGATTAATTCCTAAGTATTTAATTTTTCTCAATGCTATCGTGAATGGTATTGTTTCCCTAATTTCTTTCTCAGTGAGGTTATTTTGGTTTATAGGAACAGTATTGATTTTTGTCTGTTGTTTTTGTATCCTGCTGTGATACTGAATTTGGTTTTTAATTCTAGGAATCTTTTGGTGGAATTGTTTGTCTCTTCTATGTAGAGGATGTGTTGTCTGCAAATAATGATAATTTGACTTCATTTCCTACACATCTCTTACTTCTTTCTCGCCTGATAGCTATAACTCTTTCAAGAACTATATTGAACAGGAGTGGTGATAGTAGACATCCTTATCTTGTTCCTGATCTTAGAGGAAATGCTTTCTGCTTCTCATTTAATATGACTTTGACAGTAGGTTTTTCATAAATGGCTTTTATCAGGTTGAGATAAGCTCCTTTTATACATATTTTGTTTAGGATTTTTATCATGAATGGATGTTGGATTTTGTCAAAGGCTTTTTCCGCATCAATTGAGATGCTCATGCGATATTTGTCCTTGCTTCTGTTTATGTTATGTATTACATTTGTTGATTTGGATATGTGGAACCATCCCTGCATCCCTGGGATGAATTCTACTTGGTCATTATGTATGATCTTTTTGGTGATTTTTGCATTGTGTTTGCCAGCATCTTGTGGAGTATTTTTGCATCTGTGTTCGTTTAGGAGATTGGCCTGTAGTTCTCTTTTTTGATTGGGTCCTATTCTCGTTTTGAAATTGGGGTAGTGCTAGTTTCCAAGAATGACTTTGGGAGCAAGCCTTATCTTTTGATTTCATTAAAGAGTTTGAGGAGTATTGACATTAGATCTTCCCCAAAGTGCTTCTAGAATTTGACAGTGAATCCATCAGGACTTGGGCTTTTCTTAGTTGATAGGTTTTTATTTCTTCTTTAATCTCATTTCCTGATTGTATTATTGAGGGTTTTTATGTCTTCTTGGTTCAGGTTTGGCAGTTCATATGTGTCTGGGAATCTGTCCATTTCTTCTTAATTTTCCATATTACTAGAGCACAGGTTTTCAAATTAGTTACCAATAATCTTCTGGCTTTTTGGAGACTCTGTTGTGATTTCACTGTTTATCTTTTTTTTTTTTGTTTTTTTTTGTGGTGCTGGGGATCAAACTCAGGGCCTTGTGCTTGCAAGGCAAGCACTCTAATCACTGAGCTAAATCCCCAGCCGCACTGTTTATCATTTTTAAATTCATTGATATGGGTTGTTTCTTTCCTTGTTTGGTAAGAGTGACTAGGGTTTTTCTATTTTGTTTATTCTCTCAAAGACCCAGATCTTCTATTCATTGATTCTTTGTATTTTTTTTTCCATCTCAATTCATTAATTTATGCTCTGATCTTTAAAATTTCCTTCCTTGTATTAGCTGTGGATTTGGATTGTTCTTGTTTTTTTCTTGAACCTTGAATCATTAGATTGTTTATTCGGACTCACTCTGTTTTTCTGATGTGGGCATTCACAGCTATAAACTACCCTCTTAGGGTAGCTTTCATTTTGTTCCATAAGTTCTGGCATTATTATTTGATTCTAGAAGCTGTCTTATTTCTTCCTTAATTTCTTCTGTGACTCACTGATTATTCAAGAGGATATTGTTTACTTTCCATATGTTTGCATATTCTGTGGTTTCTTTTACTAATGATTTCCAGTTTCATTGGATTATGGTCTGATCATATGCATGAGATAATTTGGATTCTTTTGCATTTACCTAAGCATGCTTAATGGGCCAGCATGTGGTCTATTTCAGCAAAAGTCCCATATGCTGCTGAGAATAATGTGTATTCTGTTGCTAGGTGGAACATCCTTTAGATATGCATTAAGGCTATTTGTTCAATGGTGTTGTTCAAGTCTGATATTTCACATTTCTATGTTGATTTTTTTTTTCTAGTCGATCTATTTGTGACAGTGGTGTATTAAGGTCCCCCACAATAAGTCTGATTTTTTTATGTTCAATAGTGTATCTTTTACGAAGCTTGGCATGCTGGTATTTGGTGCATATATGTTTATAATTGTTATCTCTTTCTATTGAATTGTTTCCTCTACCAATATGTGGTGACCTTCTTTGCCTCTTCTGATCAGTTTTGGTTTGAAATCCACTTTGTCTGAAATTTGGATAGCTATGCCTACTCTTTTTTTGGTTCTTGTTGTATGGAATATTGTGTTCCATCTTTTGACTTTTAATCCATAAACTTCTTTTTGGATTAAATGTGTTCCTTGTATCCTGCATATTGTTGGATTTTGGTTCTTGATCTGTTCTGCTAATCTATGTCTTTTGATTATGGAATTGAGCCTATTCACATTGGGAGTTATTACTGAAAGTTATTGACTTACTTCTGTCGTTGAATTGTTTTTCTGTTGCTGATTCCCTTTCTCTGTCTCCATGTCTGTCTGTCTGTATGTCTCTGTCTGTCTGCCTCCCTTTCTCTCCTCCTACCCACTTAACTGTTCACCCTCTCTAGTGTTTTCATTCTGTTTGACTTACTGTCATTATTGGTTTTAGAGTCTATTTCTAGGATAGCTTTAAGATTGTTTTGTAGTGCTGGTTTCATAGTCATGAATTTCTTGAGGTGTTCCTTGTCATGGAAATACCTGATTTCTCCATCAAATTTGAAAGCAAATTTTGTAGGATATATAAGTGTAGGCTGGAAGTTATTATCTTTTAGGACTTGAAACTCTTCACTCCAAATTCTCCAGGCCTTTAAAGTGTATGTGAGAAGTCCACTGTAATTCTAATGGGTTTATCTTCGTAAGTCATTATTTTTCTCTAACAAGTTTTAAGGTTCTCTACCTTGGTTGAATTTATGGGATTTTTGAGATGTGACATGGAGAGGCATTGTTTTGATTGTGGCTTTTGGGGGTTCTACATGCCTCACTTATCTGTATATTTAATTCTTTCCCTCTATTTGGAAAGTTGTCTGCTCTTATTTGTGTCAACAGATTTTTTTTATGCCATTTGTGTTGTCTTCTGTTTTTTTATTAACTCCATTTAATCTTAGATTAGTCTTCTTTGCATCATCTAGTAGATGTTGGATCCATTTTTCATGTTTGTTTGTTGTTTTTGAGGTTTCTCTGAGTAATTGGTCTTTGAAAACATCTCTTTCTTCTACTTCTGATACTCTGTCCACACATAGGTCACCTCTGTTGCCTATCCTTTCAAAAAAATTTTTAATCTTCTGGATGTCTGTTTGGAACCTTTTCATGGACTCTAAGTCTTTCCTAAACTGGTCATTGATCTTTTGTTTTGTTTTGTTTAGCTTAACTGGCTTTTTATTAGTGTTGTCTGTAAGGTCCTTGATCTTTATGTTTATTACATCCAATATCTTTTTAGTTACCTCTTCTGTTAGTTTGCTGAGCACCTCATTGATCTGTTTTTAATCTGCTCTGTCATCCTTTCAAATACGGTGGTACCTTGGTTCTTGAACTTAGTTCTTTCCACAATTCTGGTTGCAAACTGAATTGAACAAGAACCACATCGAATTCAATGGTTAGGTTCAATGTTGACCTCATAGGGAAATTTGATTTGGTTCTCATCCAATTCAGTTTGCAACTAGAATCATGGAAAGAATTAAATTTGTAGACAAAGGTACCACCATAATCAGCTATGTGGTTTTTACTGTCCTCTCCCTCGATGCCCCATGGATAGGCTTTGTGGGTGTTGGATCTTTGGGGAGGCCTTTTGTTGCCTTGTCTTCTCTTGTTTCTAGTGATTTTTGTTTGTTTTGTTTTGTGCTGAGATTTTGGGCCACTTACAATGGAAAGACTTTGTTGCTAATATAGAGATCTCTTTTGTTAGTCTGCTTTTCAGTGATACACTGAGAAGGTAGCTAACTATAATCTTTTGTCTCTGTCCCAAGATCCAACCACCTCTGTTAATTTGGGAGGGGAGGATGCCTTGCAATTGGCCCAGCATCCAGTTCTCCATGAATGGGCATGTAGAAAAAAACCTATTATATAGCAACAACTGTGTGACCTTGGTAATAGGAAGAAAATCAGCAACAGTAATTTTGTTCAAGACAGACTGGGTATTGATGTACCATAAGGACTAATAATGTACCACTCTTCAGGTTAGAAATCTATATTTACAGCTTTAAGACAAACCAAATATTGACTTACAGCAAATATCTACTTACTGTGACAACTATACTTCCACTAATGACAGAAAAGGTTTCAATAGTAGTAATATAGACTTAACTATGTAAAGATTAATAAAACTTAATGGTTATTATAGTTGTATCTTATGACTTCCTTTTTCCAATACTAATTTGTATTTTCCCTGGCCTTAGCTTACATCATCAGCTGGCTGGGACTTTTTTACACCTGGTATTCTGACCAAACTTTCCTTCTTGAAGGGTTCCAGTCTTGCTTTCCTGATTGTGTATGTTTGTGTTTTAAAGAGAGAGAGGATCTTGATATGCTTCCCAAGCTGGCCCTCAATTCTTGGGCTCAAGCAATCTTCTTGCTTCAGCTTCCTGAGTAGCTGAAACTATAGGCTGTGCCACCACAGTCACTTTTCCTATCTGGTTTCGGTTGCTATAGTTTTCTATAAGACATGGAAGTACTAATAGATGACCCAGGGGAATACCTGGATTATTACCTTGCCTCCATTGTGTAGAAGCAAATCAGTTTTCAAATACTAATCAGAATCAATCACTACAAGAGTATTTCTCTTGCCAGTTGTGTTTATTGAGTGGTATCAAAGGACCAAAATGTCTGGGTGGTATGTTCATGTTTAAATTCAGTGGAACTGTTGATGATTACCTTGGTGAAAACATCTCCTTGCTTTCTTGTGGACTGAGATCTGAAAACCAGCAGACTTAAAGTTGTGATTGGAATAGTCCTTGAGTTGGCTATTGGGTATAATAGTAAGAGGACCCATCTTCATTTCTAGTCTTTGAGTTCTGGACCGGGATATTCCAGGTACGGGAGAAACTGCACCGTATCTTAGTTTCCAATTCAGAACATACCCTGCGTTCTATAAAACAGAATTCCATCCTTTTAGGGTATCTTGTGCTGACTGGTGCCATAACATGAGTCTCTAGGAAGACATCCCACTTTTCAGTTAGGCCGGTCATTCTGCTGGCAGGTTATTGACAGTTCTTTCTTTCTTTCTTTTATGAGATGGGATCTCACTGTGTTGCCCAGGCTAGCCTTGAATTTGAGATCCTCCAGCCTCAGCCTCCCAGGTAGGTGGGATTATAGGCACATACCACTACACCCTCTTGATAGCTTTTCTTGACGGTGTACTAATGGCATATTTCCTGAAATTTCTCTATTTTTATTACAGCTGGCTTGTTTTTCCTCATACTTGCTTGTCTAATGTTTCCTACCATGATTTGTCATGTTAGGTAACTCCATTTCTGCACGTGGACCTTTGAGTCTCTGCTTAAAGAGCATGAAGTTCAGACTTGATGCTCCTTGAAAAATGTTCCGCTTTCACTATGTTCTTGCTCCAGTGACCTTGCGGGGTAGTAGTGAAACCATTTGGGACAGTGTGAGAACAGTGAATTGTTAAGGCTAAGGGCTGTGCTCAGGGGAGAGTGGAGGCTGAGGTATTGTTCACATCCATGTCTAAGGCTCAACCTAGATCCTATCTGGAGCTGAGGAGAGTCATGTCACCCTGTCTGTGCCCCGGGACTCCTAGAGTCAGTGTACATTTCTGTGGCGGGGAGCTCAGAAGAAGAGTGAAGAGACCTTGACATTTCCAGTCTGTATCTCCTGCACCTCTCTCCCCAGGCCCCCTATTGAGAATCACATATACACATTTTCTCTCCCTTCCAAACAGATGTGACTGCTCTGGAGCCATCCAGGCTTAACAGGAGAGAATCCTTCTGGTGTCTTCCTTCTTTCCTGCTCCTGGCCTAGTGCTGTGCTTGGCAGGTATAGCAGGAAATACTGTATGCTCCCCTGCCTTTTTTTTTTCTTTTCTTTGTCTCTCCCTTGCTCCCTCTCTCCTCCCCTCCCTTTCTCTCTCCCTCCCTCCCTCCCTCCTGCCCTTCCCTGCCTCCCTTCTCTCCTCCTTCCCTGCCTGTTTCCTTTCCCCTACCTTTCTTTCCTTTCCTCATAAAACTATCCTACTATATAATTGGTTGTCCAGTAAGTTATGCAAGTAATCACTGTGCCAGAGTCCACAGAATGAGTGCAGGAGACTGGACACTCAGATCATGCCAGCTTTGCCTTTGCCTTTTGTCTTTCTTTAAATTCAAAAGCAAAAACAAACAAACAAAACGAAATGAAACAAACCGTGCCCCTTGGAGTCTGGGCTTGGGGGCTGACAGAGGGTATGTGGGGCGGGTTCTGTGTAGGCAGGTGCTGGACTCAGATGGAATGTCTGCGTGGCAGGTTGAGAGAAAGGAGCAGAGTGAGTGTCATGTGAGAGTTCGGGTGTCACTAATATGGATGGGATGGTTGCACTTACCGTGTCTTGAACCTGTCTATCCCGTCCTCTGGCCTTTCTTCCTTTATGCCTGTCTTCCCAGCACACCTGCCTAGAATCCTCCTTTCTGCTTTCCAGATCTTGCCTGTTCCCCAGGGCCTGACTCTTACATAATATGGTCAGGAGTAGCCTGGCCAAGTGGCTGTTCCTTCAGGCACTTGTGTGTGATGGAAACAGCCCCTCCCATACCTCTTTATCTCGCTTGTGTTCATAAACTTTACTGTATCTCTCTTCATCTTTCTCAGTTCTCCCCAGAGCCTGTTGCCATCAGTGGGTGGGGTGGTAGTGGTGAGGGGGAGGCAGGGAAAAGTAGTTTAGTACGTGGGCTCAGAGCACCGGTTTGGGAGTGACAAATTTGCCACTTCTTTCTGATTTTGGTTAAGTAACTACTTTCTTAAGCCTCTGTTTCCTCATCTATAAAACACTGAAAGTAGTATTTCCAGTTTCCTAAACTGTGGGCTTTAGAGTTGTTATGACAATTAAATGACACACTGCCTGTAAAGTACTTAGCATAATGGCTGGTTCATGGTAATCAAGAAGCGTTAGGCATACTGTTACACATATCACTGTCCCACTTTATAGTTGAGGAAAAGGAAGTGTGGGGAGCATAGGTGACTTAATCCAGTTGTACCATCAAGCATTAAGGACTTCAGAAGTCAATTAATAGGATTATTTGGAGATGCTGGACACTGTGCTAGAACAGGGACTGTCATACTCAAAAGAGGGGCATGACTGGGAGGATGCATGTGAGCCCTGGTCTAGAGATAGATGGGGGGTTAGAAGGATCTTTGTATAGTAGAAAGAATCCTTGACCTGGAGACCAAACAGCAGCTCGGTAAAGAGAGTGCCTGCCTGTCATTTTTTAGCCTTGTGTCCCCAGCTTGCAGCATGTCATGGTAGGGCACATAGTAGGTGCTAGGTCAGTCTCTGTTGAGGGATGACTAGACCCTGAGCCATGATTCTGGCTGTGACTCTGAGCTGGGTAATCCATGTCCTCTGCATCACGAAGATCTCCCCAGTGCGTTTTGCAGGGGAAGGGGGTGTGTGGGGGGGTGGAACTGTTGGAACCCTGATGGCTCTTATGATCTGCTGTTCTCTGACATGGCTTCTGGCAGCCTCCCACCTCCAGTGTGCATCTTTGCCTCAGTTGTACTTTTGGAGAACCGATGGAGACGTGAAGGTGTGAGTGAGCTGACAGGCACCAAGGTCACCTGGTGCTGCCAGTACCGCAGACAGTGTGTAGTGTCCTCAGATAGCCCAGGGCTGGCTGGGCTGTGCAGGAGCCCTTCGGCTTGTGGACAGCCTGGATTCTTGCTGATGCTGAAAGCCTTCCCTGGCAGCCACATGTGCTGCTGTTGCTACTGCCTGGAGTCAGTAGAGTCAGAAGAGAGATCACAACACTTCACTGATTCTCTTCTGCCTGGAAACCTTTAGCATCTGGTTGGCTACACAGTAAAACTTACAAGCATAGCGTTTGAGGCCCTTGAGATGCTCTGGCCCCCATCTGCTTTTCTTAGGTTATTCCTCCCTGCCATTCCTCAGGCCCCCAGCCCCACACTGTGGCCTTCCCAAGCACCTCAGGACCCTCTTCCTCAGGCTTTTCACATAGGTCGTTCATTGCATCTGTCTTACACAGCACTGCTGCTCGGGCTTCTTCCCATGCCTGTTCAGATGTCTTCCTTTATACGGAATCTGCTTTCCTTGGTCAAATTGATTCCTTGTCCGTGTAACTGGTAGCATTTCGATTGTACTTGCTTCCATCTGTAACTTTGCGCATATGTAGGGTAGGATATTCTCATTGTTCAGATGCTGGCTTTGCTATTGAACAGTCTGGGATTCAATTTGGATCAGTTGTTCCTTAGCTGTATGTCCTTGGGCAAAGCACTTTACCTCTTTGACTTCAGCCTCTTGTTGTGGTTTAGATTTAGAATGTCCACCAAAAGTCTCATGTGTTCAGAGGTGGGGCTTTGGGGAGGTGATTGAATCATGGGGCACTATAATCATCAGCTGATCGATCCATTGATAAATTTGTATCCATTGTGATATGAATTTATGTCTCTTGGCTTTCATAAAATTAATACTCAGAATTGGAATCAGCCATGGAAAATTCTTCACTTTTCTCTCCTTTTGTTCCTCTGTGAAGATCATAGTCTCAGTTTATTTCTTCGAATTAATTAATTTGGCAAACCTTTGTGAAGCATTGGTAATGTGCGTGGGACTGTGAGGTGCTGAAAGTTTTAGCTAGCACCCAGGTGGATGTGCATTTACTAAGACCTGTGCTGGTGATGTTTTCGGGTGGGAGGGGTATTTCCAGGTTCTAATTCATGCAAGCAAAGAATTGAATGACGAATTGAGGGCCATGAGAAAATTTAAGTAATGAAAGAAAAGGAAACTGGTTCTGCCGTGGTGAATGAAATAGCCGGCTGCCAGCAAGCAGTTAGGGATCTGAAAAGGGAGAGGGGCTAGTGAGCAAGCTCAAGATAGAGCATGGGTTAGAGAGCAGGGGCAACAGGGGCAAGAGTGAGCAAGAGAACAAGCTCACGGTGTCGTTTCTATTTATTCTGTCTCCGTTCTCCTGAGAGTTTTTCAGAGCCTGTGAGAAGAGAGCATTTGGATTTGGTGTTCCAGGCTGACGTCAGGTCTAGGCCAGGCCCATCTGCCCAGCTGCCTCAAACCACACCCTATTCCGACCTCAGAGATGCTTGATTTGGTCTTACAGTGCTCTGAGGTGGGCAAGAGGCACTAATCTTTTATGGAGGACTGGGGCTCAAGCCCTCATCCTCTGCCTCTAGGGAGAGGACTCTTGCCCTACTTAGTTGTTCTTTTTCTGGCTCATTGTCTTGGCATTTGAGCCCTGGTTGGAGGGGAAGCAAAGGACCCAGAGCATATCTGGCCCACCTGTCTCCAGTGCAAGCTTGCTTCTTTGTGATCTGCTTCTCTAGTAGTGTGAAGAATAGGCAGGTACAGAGGAGGGGAAGACAAGTCTCTTCCTACCATAAGTTAAAAACTCACTGCGGTGTATAAAAACATGAGCAAACAGTTATAGAATGTCTGCTTGTGCCCAGCGCTGTGCTAAGGATTAGTGAAATGATCACAACTAGACTGAAAGGGGTCTCCCAGCCTTCTAGCAATGGTACTGTTGACAGAGAAAGATAAACAGGATAGTTACCTGTTGTTACATGTGCTATGAAGAGAACTTACAAAAAATAGTTGGACAAGTAGACCACAATAAAATAAGAATAAATTACAGAGCCACCATGTGTCAGCTCTGAAAATCTCTGGTCCTACCTCTTTGTTTTCAAAGCCGAGAAGTCCAGGATCTAAGAAGGTACACGGCAGGGTCAAGACAGATTTCTGATTAGTACCCTTTCCATGAGTGTTGCTGGGGAGGAGACTGAAGCCAAGGAAACCAGGCACCATGCTGGCCACAAGGAAACAGTGCTTTTATTTATGCTAGCATAGGCCCAGGGGACTGGCATCCAAAGTGTAAGTCCCAGAGGTCAGGAGAGTAGTATTTATTCGTGAAACTCCACCCTGCTGGGGGGGGTACTAAGATTTTAAGGTACAGACTAAACCTATAGATGGGATATATTATGTTTCACCTTATTAGAATACATTAGTACTATTAGTATTGCCTGGTTACCGCGGTTACAACAATTTCTTCTATGTTGCCTAGGAATGTAGTTATTTTACCTCAAGGGGAGGGGTACAGAGCATGTTTGGTTAGTTTCAGCTAGTCCTGTTATTTACCTTCTTCATAAGCAGGTCTCAAAGTTCAACATACTCCTCCAATTGTTTTAAAAACGGCAAGTTGCCTGCATGTCCTCCTCTGGGGGTGGCTGGCTGCCATCACTACTGCCTGCGACAGTTTGAACTTATGGTAGGGGTCCCACCACATGAGCCGTGTATTTGGAGAGGAAGAAGTAGCACTTCTGAGGCGGGTTTTTACTTCTACCATCAGAACTTATTTCTGATCTCTCTTTTAAAGTGAAAACTAGTAGACGAAAACCCAAAGAAACCAAATTCATGCATTTGTGGCGAGGGAGGAACATTTCTTCCTATTGAGAACTCTCCAAAGCTTTTGCAATCCTAGATTTGTGTAAGGACTTAATTTTACCCTACATTTTTGCAGGTATTCATTACCTAAACAGATATATCTGGATTTGCACAGCAGAAAGAACTAGTTTGAGGCTTCTGAAAGGTTCTGCTACTCTTAAAAAGCACTAGGAACTTTGAACATCTTAGAGGGGAGACGGAGGTAAGGGTGCAGATTCTGAGGTCAAAGGAGGAAGAAAGCTCCCATCCCTGAGGGCTAGAGAACTGAAAAAGGAGCAAGAAAGGCGCTTCCTAAATGAGGGAGAGAATACATAGCCACATATGCATCCATAGACACCAGGCTGAAACTTCATTTCCTCCTCTGCAACTTCCCCTCTCCATGGGCCGATAAATACAAACTTAAGAGGATATCCCTTTATTACACAGAAAAATGAATGTTACCTTAAACACTATAGTAGATACCTGTGAGCTCAAATATAGGAAAAGAGCAGACTAAACCAAGAACAGAGTAAACAGAATTCCTGTTGATCAATATAGATGGGACAGCGGGCGCCGCTCTCTCCATGGCCCCTGTTGGAGGCTGAATCTAGGAGACCCTAGACTGACTGTCTCATTCTCCTCGTCTTCACAAATTTGTATCCCAGAACTAGTCCAGGGAGTTCTGTAGCGAGAGATGCTAAGTGTCTAGAGCCAACAGTGCTTCTTTATTCAGCCTTTTCTTGTGCTGAGGCTGAAGTTAGGGTGGGGATGTGGGGACAGCTGGGATGAGGGAGCCAAGTATGTGTGCTCAAAAGTTGTTCTGGGAGATGAGTGCAATGAAATAAAACAGGATAATGAATGCAACCCAGACTTGAACATACGTGTGTGAAGAAAACAGCTTAGATTTAAGCAAAGGTTTCTAAAGCAGGGCACGGAAAGGAATAACCATAATAGAACGATACAGTTGACTTCATCAAAATTAAAAACTTGTGCTCATCAAAAGATGCTATTAAGAAAATGAATAAGCAAGCCACCAACTGGGAAAAAATATTTGCAAAACATTTATCTGCTGAAAGATTTGTATCTAGGACATACAGAACATTCATGTAACTCAATAATAAAAAGGCCAATAGTTCAGAAGTGGGTTAAAGAGTTAACAGGTATTTTTAATAGAGGAGATATTTCACATTACTGTCATCTAAAAAATGTAAATTAGAGCCATAATGACATAACAGTACACCAGAGTGACTAAAACAACAACAAAAAACCTGATAATGCCATATTGGTGAGGGTGCAGAGCAACCAGGAGCTCTGAACATAGTGTTGGTAGGTGTATCAGTCAGTGCCTACTAGAGAAACAGATTTAATGCAAGATACACAAATACGTAAGAATTTACAAGATTAGCTTACAATGGCTGCCCACAGTCAGGTGCAGAAAATTGTGAAAGGGCTGTCTGTGCGCTTGAGATCTGAAGCATCCAGTCGAAGGCCTGGACCTCACTTTAGTGTCCCGTGTGAATCCATATTAAGAGGCTTAAGGGTCTGTGATGGAAGCCAGGAGATGATGTCTGAGGTGAAGGTAAAGCCTGGAGTGTGTTTGAAGAAACAGAAGCCAGCCTTCCTTCTTCTGTTCCCTTTTATTCCATTCAGGGGATAAGCCTATTGGTTGCTGTTACTCACACCCAGGGTGGGTCATCTGTTTTCAGTAAATCCCTTCAGCCACACCCAGAACTATGCCAATCCAATTTACTTGGGTGTTTCTTACTCAAATTGACACAATTATGGTAGGATTGTACAATGGCACAAACACTTTGGAGAAACCTTAGGTAATTTTTTTTATAAGACTTATATATGACAGCTTTGTTTCCATTTTTTCTGTCTTTTCTTTTCCTTGAGTCGAAAGGAAGGGAGGGAAAGGAGAAAAAAAGAAAATCAAAATATAATATGGAAAGGTACAAAACCCCTATGATGGGCATGATCATTATGTACATCTAAAATGTACCAATAAAATTTGTGTTAAAAAAAGACTTAGGACCCAGCAGTTTTATTCCTTAGTATTTACCTGATAGATGAAAACCTATGTCCACAAAATAATTTCCTCACAAATTATTATAGCAACTTTATAATAAAAAACCCCTTAAGAATGTAGGTGTTCATCAGTGGAGGAATGGATAGCAAACCATGGTATATTTACATAGTAGAGCACTGCTCAGCAATAAAAAGGCATGTGTGATGATATGTGTAACATTATTTTTCTGAATGACAGAACTCTTCTATGAGCGTAAATACTTATGTCAAAATTTAATAAATGATACTCCTAAGATTCATGGATTTCTTGGCATATACATTTTACTTTACCAAATTTGTAAACAAGTATTAAACTCTAGATAGTGGTACTCATATTTAAATGCTTAGGGGCGAAGTAAAGAGAGGTCTGTACTTTAAGTATATCTAAAAATAAGATATGTTGAAGGATAAAATGAGGAATGGCTAGATATGTGATAAAGCAAGTACAGCAAAATTTTAATGATAGGATTGAAGTAGTGAGTATGCAGGCATTCACTGTAAAATTCTTTCAGTTTCTCTGTGTTTGAAAATGCTTATAATACGCTCAAGTGGAGGATGCACATTACAATAGTGTGAATAGAAGGTAATTGTGATTTGTTACCCTTTGTTTCACAGTGCTGCTATATTGCTTATCTTCTTCAGAATTCCATTAAAACTCACCCTAGGAGCCTCTGTAATAGAGCTGATTTATCAAGTTCAGAAGAATCCTCTGGCCTCTCTAACTCATTTATATCACCTGGATACTTTTGAATTAATCTTCTCACTACAGTTTTTCTTGCCCTTCGAATGTGATCATCCCTGAATGCAGAGTGCTTGGAGTAGCTTTAGAATCTTTGCTTTTACTGTACATAAATTTGCAGAATGAAGAATCAACAAGCAGAAGATTGGGAAATAGTGAAGGGGGAGGGAGCAGAGTTCAGTATATAATTTGAAATGTACTCAATGACCAAACCAAAATTGTAGTTTTTCAACAGGTTAAATAAAAGATGAACTAGGTCATCTTGTTCCTTCTGTTGAAAGTTATTCACCTCCAGTTCAGTGGTGGATGTTATGTACAAAAGCTGAGATGGTTGTTCATTTTAACTAGCAGGATTTTAGACAAAAATGCCAGATACATTGTTCCAGTTAGCAGTATCATGCAAGCTTTTGACTGGGGAAGGGAAATTATAAACCACTATGGAGAATCACAGAGTGAATTGAGGACAGAGATTAGATCAACATTCATTCTTTCTTTATTTTCTTGGAATGAAGTCAGAGTCACATTTTTCTCATTTTTATTTGCAATGAACCTATTTTTTAACTGATCTATGCAGTAATTGAGGAAAAGTGGAAGTCGTGGGTTCAGCACATTCAGTAGTTAACTCTTGTGTGAGCACAAAAATAGCAAAAGAAAGCAAAACTAAGCGCCTCTCACTAGTAAAGTCGGCTCTGCCATTCCCCTTTTGCCATGTTGAACCTTTCACAGCCAGATATTTTCTGGGGAGTTCCTCACTGTTCCTTTCCCTACTCCCCAAGACCCTGTGTAATGACCTGTGTAGAAAATGTGTGCTCCTGGTATTTGCCTCCTATGGTGAGACGCTTCACTTAGAAAGTACCCAACAGAGGCACTCTGCTGTATCTCAGCCTACCCGTTACAGTGATTTGGAATATACAGCACACTCCTCCGTCTATGAACTTTGGCCTTCATGGGACCCTTAATTGGAAATAGAATTTTTGTCAGGGATAGTGAATTCCCCAAGTGATAGACCTGAGGTTGGGCTTGTCCAGATGGTGCTGTGGGATTGCATAAGGGCAACATAGAAATCATGACTTACTGATGCATTGAGAAACATAAGGCATTCCGGTGACAGTGAAAATTGTATTGATAGAATAAGGTATAAAAAAGCCGATTATTGCCTGTATTTTTATAATGGGAAGGAGGGAGAATGAAGGAGAACGAGTGAGTGTATGCATGTGCTAAGAAGTGTCACCATTGCTCTGTGTTTCTGCCATTGTTCTCATCCTTGAGTAAAGAGGGGCCACCTGTCTCTGAGTCTTTGGTGGTAGGTGAGGTTCATTACAGTAGACTCTCTAGAGTACAGAGCCTCCAAGAGACAAAGACTACATCTGATCAGAGCTGGGCCTTGAGGTCCTGGCCTTGAGAGTGTGCTCTGGAAGAAGCAGCCCTTAAGGGCAAAGAGAGCAGTTGGACCCATGCTGGTGTTGTTTAGACAGACCACAGGGTCTACTTTTTCTGCTTTTAGAAGAGCAAGCCAAATAGAAATGAGTTTGTGGAGTCACATCTCCTCTACCATTTCCTCGGTGGTTCCGATGTGCCACTTCACTGTTCTCTAGTAGCCACTGTGTGTGCCTCTGGTCTCCAGTGTTCCTCTTGAAGACGGTGTTTTTGCTCTTCACATTACCCTGTAGCTGCCCTGTTCTGCTTCCCAGGAAGGTGTGCTGGTTTGGGGTTTGGGGGAGTTTTCTGTACTGCTTTCTGTACTAAGCTCCTGCTCTAAATTCCCCTTCCTCTGCCAGATTTGTGCCCTATTTTCTAACATAGTAAGCTTTGTGAGGATGCAGGACATGTTTTCATTTTTTTTTTTTCATTAATCACTAAATGTCCCTGCTGTGTCAGGTATAGACAAAAGGAATTTGCTGAAACTAGATAATTGGCAACCACACATAGTTCTATTTGGTCTTCAAATCTGTGTGTGTCATATTGTGGGGTAGATTGTTCCCTGCTGGTATCTAAGCAGTTGGGTGTTCTAAGATCCAGGAAAGCCAATGCAGAGAGAATTAGGATCTCTGGAGATCATGTGGTCCAGTTCCTCAGGGAAAGAAAGGAACCAACTGAGAAAATTCAGATGGAGTTGGGGGTTGGAGGGAAAAGAGAGTTCTGTATGTAGTTCCAATGCTTTGGGTTTCTCCAGAGAAGATTTGAAGCTGGAAACTGGCCAGTGAGATACTCAGAACTGGTGGACTCCTAGAGTGGAAGGGTCCAAAGCTCACTTTGTGCTTCCTGATGGAATGTGGGGCTTATCCAAAGTCTAGACTGATGGGCATGGTGTGGTGGGTTTGGTTGGTCAGTGCTGGCCGATGCATGCTTCCTCCTGGTCAGGGTGCTGGAGAGAAGATGGTGGCTGATGGCCAGGCTCCAGAAGGGCTTACTCTAATCATTTCCTAATTGTCCTGTTATGGAGATAACTTAGAACTCTGACTGAGGCCCTACTACAGTGATGGTGAACCCTTTAGAACTTTCAGTGATACAAACAGCCTGCTACAACACACATGCCAAAGGTTTGCCACCATTGCCCTAGTGTATGGGGACAATTGAGCTGCACAGTAGGGTTTAGCCTCAGGACCTCTCAGTTAGAGGTGACAATTGGAGCAGGTATGGAAGGTGAAAGAGGGAAGCTGCATTGGTGCATGCTAGAAAGAGAGGGAAAAGCTGACTGGGGAAATAAAGAGAGCAAAGGAAACTCTTAGGAAAGTCCTTGAGATGGGAGGTCCTGTACTCTGAGCCAATTCCTCTGTTTCGTTTGTTTGTTTGAAGTCAAACATGGGTAAAATCACACTCAGGTGTCATTGTGCAGGAAGAAAGGCAGAGACAGGTAAATGAGGTTTTAGTTTGAGCTTTAGCTACTACCTTGTTTTATAAATTGGATAATTTTTCCCTCCAAGCCTCGATTTGTCAATCTATATTTCATTCATTGAGAAATCTCAAATTGTAATGTGAAATAGTTTTATGTGCCTAGTCTCTGCTTTTACCCATGCCGTTTTGAATCTACCTGTCCTCCTTCTACGTGACAGCCAGGGCTGACTTCATATCTACCTGCTAGTTTCCAGGTATGAAGCTGTCAGTGTTGTAATCCCTGGCATTGTAGTAAGGGAGCGTGCTCTGCTCCTTCCCTCACCCCTTTAATGCATCACTTTAACATCTCCACTCTTGGGGAAGAGGAAGAACTGTACAAAGGCAAATACCTTTTTACCAAACTGGGCATTACTGAGGTTTTTGTTTGTTTCTGTTTTTCTTGGTTTCTTTTTGCAGCTTCTCTAACTAAAACTGGCCAAGTGGCTGCAAGCTCCATCTGACAGGGATCCATGGACAGAGCCCCCTGTGGGCTCAGTGGAGACCTCCCCAGCTTGCAGGTCCTGACAAGGATGTGTGGCTCTGGCTTCGCCACTCTGATTCCTGTGGGACAGTTTCTGGTTGTTCGCACGGTAGCCAGTCCCCTTGAGTGAGGTCCCAGAACTGGCTCCAGCCTAGCTACCCTGTGGGATTCACTTGGCTCACAGAGGACACCTGGGTCCCTGCCATGCCAAAGGGCAACATAGCAGCAATCTCTCTCAGGCAAGTGGAGTCTCACTCAGGGCTGTCGCCAAAGCTAAGAGACTCCTGAGGGATGATGTGCTAGTTTTTCCTCCCTCCTTGTTATGGTTTGTGTCTAGATGTCCCCCCAAAGCCTCATGTGGTGAGAGATAGCTGGATCTAGAGTGTGGGCTGCCCTGGGGGCAGGTAGCCTAGATAAAGATATAGGAAGAGGCTAATTAGCTGCTTGTTTGCATTGCTGATTTGTATACATTCCTTGTATTTTCCTTACTTTCCTTTGTGGCCGGCTGCGAGTCCACCACGCCAGCCCCGCCGCCTCGGACCCAGCAGACTATAGACTGAAACCTCTGCAGACTGTGAGCTAATAAACCTTTCTTCCCCTAACTTTGGGTGTCGGGTATTCTGTCCCAACAACGAGAGAAAAGTAACTAAAACAGAATTTGGTACCAGGAGTGGGGTCGTTGCTGGGACTATACTTGACCATGTGGTTTAGCAGCCTTTAGAGTTAGATTGCGAGAAGGAGAAGCATTGGGAAAACTTTAGAAATGAGGAAATTTACGGCTCAGGAGGTTTCTGCTGGGAAGAAAGACTGCGTTGGCTGTTGGACTCCAGACCATGTATGTTATGGCCTGGCAGAAAGTTTGTCTGAATTTTGCTTGTGTCCAGAGACTTTGCCTGAGACTGAGATTAAGGGCGGCGGACTAATTAATCTTGCAAAAGAAATTTCAAGGCAGTCTAATGTTGAGGCGGTGGCATG
>PVJO010026698.1:0-20714 GCA_004026905.1 Hystrix cristata
AAAACCCCCAAACCCACTTTGGGTCATACGGGTGGTGAGAAAGGACGGAGGCCTCCCACATGCCATGAGTTTGGACAGCACACTCACAGTCGTCATCTGTGTGAAGTTTGGCCTTCAGCTTCTCCATCTTCCTCTCGTCTCGTAACAACGTCCTGTCTTTTTTGAGTGTACCCGTTCCTTCCTCTTTCTTTTCTTCTATAGTTTCTTGGATTAAAGAGTATTCTTCATAATTCGTTATTCCTAGAAATAGAAATTAGGCTATAATTCTAAATAGTTAAATTGCTGTCAACTCCTTCCACTCAGGGCCTGGAGCACTGCAAGGAGCCTATGTTGGCAAAGGACAGAAAGAGAGCTTCCTGGTGTGAGGCAAGGGAGACCACATTTCACACAATTCAGATGCAAACAAAGGGCCTTCAGCTAGGTAAGTCACATTCAAAACTCCAGGTGGAATTCTCCACTAAGGTATTTTGGGGGGGGGGGGGTGCTGGAGATGGACTCCAGGGCCTTATGCTTCCTAGGCTAGTGCTTTACCACTTGAGCTAAATTCCCAGCCCCTCTACTAACTTCTGAGAAACACAAACAAAGTAGACACCATGCAGAGGAAGGTAAGATGACATTCAATAAGAAGTCCCTGAAAGAATTCAGCTCCCTTTCATGAAGAATAAAACGAAGACAGGTAAGGCCACTTTTTTCAAGTATTTGAAGGCCTTCATACAGGAAGGAGGCAGAGTCATCCTCTGGGGAGACTAACAGAAGCTACAAGAAGAAAATTCCCTCAATCGTCAGTCACACAGGCTGCCACTACGGCATTCGGGGAGACTCTGGACATCAATGAGGGGGTAGGTGGGGCTGTATTACACAAATTTTAAAAAAGGATCTCAACTGAAAATACCTGCTGTTTTTTGAAAGAGAAATAAAAGCTCTCAGTGGTGACCTAGTGAGGAGTTCAAGAGTTTACAATACCATGAGTAGACTGTCAAGTCTCAGGACTGGGCATAACAAACTACGTAGACACCAGATGAGGATGGATAAAAAGCGGAGACGTGTCATTCAAAACAAAGCAAAAATCGAACTGGAGTGTGTGATCGCTCACCTATCCTGCTGCAGATGGTCACCAGGAGCTCCCCCACAGTCTTGGAGTCGTCCACCATCACCGTCTTCACAGATCCATCAAGCATCCGGATTTTCTGAGGCCTCTGTTTCTTTTTATATTCCAAAATGTCCTAGAGCACAAACCATATGCATATTTCACACAAATGGAAAAACAGGTAACGAACCTGGACGTTTTCCTTTTTAAAAAAAAAAAGTTCCTAGCAGGTGCTGATTTCTTCATCCTTCTAAAAGGTCTTTGAAAATTTTTCTTAGGAAGAAGGAATCTTCCTTCATTATCATGGCAATTTCTGTAATACAGAATCTCCAGGCCTAAATAACTGCTTTGATAAAGATTTCTTTAAATCTGGTAGAGAAATCTCAGTCCCCCCAACAAGGAATACTTGCAGCTCAGTGACTGAAAATTACCCTGTATAAAACAGCAGAAGTGGGAGATGCCCTCACGGAGCTGGGAAAGGCTGCACTAGGGAGAACTGGTAGAAGAAAGGCCTCTGTGCCTTTTCAAAAGACAGTAGTGCTTGTATCCAATTACTGTATTCTGTCATAAGCAATTTTTACTATCTATACATAGAAAATGAAAATTTGTCACATTTACTCACAAAATGTTTACTATATATATTTACTATACCTAAATATATCAATATTAAAAAGACATAAATGCCTCCACTGTCCCCATGATTCTTCATGGTGGAGGCACATCACAACGGGTGTAGTTTTCACAATAGTGGAACAAAACATGAGCAAGACCACACAGGGGCATTAAATTTGGCAGTTATTATTATTATTTTTAATAAAAGGGCTCTTTTTTACTATACTTCTTAAAAACTGAACCAGGGAGGGAACTTTAATTAAAATTAACGAAATATTTTACTCTTCCCCTGTGAAACTGTTCAATCTGATCAATCCAACTCATCCAACTGGCCAAAAGACTTGGAAGTTAGGCTGGATGGAACAGTTAACACAACATTTCTCCTCACATCTGTTAACCACCATTTTGGTGTTGTTATTATATTACTAAGAGTTTTAAAATCACATCCCCTATTTGAAATTCCTTTTAAAAAACAAAATGCTAGGGGTTGGGGATTTAGCTCACTGGCAGAGCAATTGCCTAGCAAGCTCAAGGCCCTGAGTTCGATCCCCTGCACCCAAAAAACAAAACAAAACGCTAATTAATATTTGGTCTCAGACTCTCTTTAGAATTACCTTTCATTTTCTCTCTCATTCCTGAGACTTTGCATCAGGGACACACTTATGTCCTCACAGAATATACCGGAATCTTGTCTCATTAGTACGTTGTCCAATATGACAAGGAGAAACTGCTTAAAATCCCCCGAACTGCATCAGTTTTAAGAATTTGGGTTGCTGACATCTTCTCACCACTGGACAGCCTCACAGAGTACATCACACAGGAACTACTGACAAGATGCCCTTGAATCAAAATGGTGGAACGATGCTGGCTTCCACAGAAGGCTCAGGGACAAAGCAATGAGTAAATACAGTCAGACCAACAGCCTACCCCATTTCGCAACATGTAGTAATCCAGTGTTCTGCCTGCTTCCAGCCAAATCCCTTTCCTGGGGTCTTCATCCGAAAGAAACAGCCCATAGTCAGAAGCTGGAACATAAAGAGAAAGAAAAGGGACAAAATGTTGATGAGGTCATCGCTGGCTCCCTGGTCATGAGCCTGCCACCACAGCAAGCCTGTAGGGTCCTCCATTGGAGAAACATGTTTCCTGTTGAGGCCACAAATGGCGGACAGCACCACAGCAAGTGGGGAGCAGGAAAGCTGAGCTGCAGAAGCAACACCCACAAACCCGGTTCATATTTCTGAGGCTCTGTGGGCCAGAGCTGGATCACAAAGTTAGGGTATCATAGTAACAGAGCAGTCCCAATTTTTTTCCAGCTGGATTTGAGTTTGTTCTCTAGACCCTGCCATAAAAACTAAGCCAAGAAGCTGTCTGTGGAGGCACATGCCTGGTAATCCCAGTACTCTAGGAGGCTGAGACAGGAGGATGGAAATTTGAGCCCAGTCTGGGCAAATAAGCAAATTTCTGAGACCTTGTCTCAAAATGAAAAAGAAAAATAAAAAAGAACTGGAGATGTAGCTCACTGTGAAGGCTCTAGATTCAATCCCTAGCACTGCAAAACAAAAACAAAACAACGTGAAAAAAGACAAACTGACAAAGTGACCTCTTAAGCATAAGCCTGCTTAGGCACAGGGGCAGGTGTGGGTTTTATACCGTGGAGGATACCAACAGGGGACACTGTCAGATTGGTAGCAGTTCCACTAAGACGAAGCCTCTGCCTCCAACTTTGCACATCTGTGTTCTCCATAGAAGTTCCTCAGTTCTCCCTAGGAACTCTGGGAGAGCGGGGAGCGGGTCAGGAGGAAAACAGAGTCGCTGCCCATCTCAACTATGCTCCTCCTCAACGTATGTGAAGAAAATCAGAGACCCAGGGGGACCTGAGCAACTGCTGCTTCCCAACAAAGCTTCCGGGACTTTAAAGGGTCACTCACACACTCATCAGAGCTTACAGCAAGCCAGCCCAAAGGAATTTTGTAAAAAATCTGAGAAAACAACAAAGCAGGAAATGAAAAGTAAAGATAAGAGAAGTAAACTGGACAAGCAAGTCTTGGAGAAGGTAATTCTTCACTATGCAGTTCAGGCTGGCCTCGAGCTCACAGCAACCCTCCTCCCTCAGCCTCCTGAGTGCTGGCATTACAGGCATGGGCCACCGTGGCAGGCCAGCAAGGAGATTCTTATACTTCAGTTTTTAAGGTGAGTTTTACCCACTTTCACATAAGGATTATCCACCTAAAAGTGATTCCTATTTTTCAACTGTCACTCAGATAAACACCCGAATAAGGGAAGGAAATGTACAGAGAAGACCAAGGGAAAGGGAAAATCAATTGTACAGTGTATGAATGACTTTTGCTTAAACTCAGGTTAATAGGGGTTACTAGTTTAATCAAATATAAAACAAAACATATAACGTGTTCCTTTTTTTTTTTTTTTTTAAGATTGAGATAACATTTATGAAGCTCCTTCAAAGGGCTCGCAAAGTAAGATTTGCCCCAGGTCCTAATGGTGATGGAAAGTGACCATGCACGGGAAAAGGGGCTGCAGACACGCTCATCCAGGGCAGATCCTTTCTCTTGATTGAGTGAATGGGATATGTAGTTATGTCAAAAAGTGGTCTGTAAACTGCACAGCATGAGAGTGAGGTGTGGGAGGGGCAGGAGGACGGGCATGCCGTGCTGATGAGTTGGGGTTGACATGGCCATGGGTACCATAGGCTTTACAAGGGAAGCAAGGAGTGCCCAGCCTAAAAGACACAGCACTGAAAACATACAGGCTGGGAGGCAGCTGCACATTGCAGAGCCTCCATCCCTCATGCTGAGAGTGATGGACACAGTAGCCAACAGAGACCCACCTTGCCCTGTCTGTGCCTCAGGCACCCGCTCCCGAATGACTCGACAGGCGTCGTACACGGCCGTGGATGGTTCAAACTGCATGGTCTTCACCACATTGCAGTGCCGGACACAGATCTTTAAGGACAGTGCCACCATTTTCCTGGATGACTTGAAGGGTCTCACTTAGAAAATCTGGAAAACACAAAGAAAACTCTGAAGTGCTGAAATAATTATTTGTCTCAAGGAAAGAAACTCTAGAGTTTCAAAGCAACTTTAAAAATCTTCTACTATTCAGGATGCCCCACTATAAAGCCGTTCTGACAACTACTTATATTCTGTGAGCATTTTGTCTGTGAAAATACTTTTTTAGAAAACATTTTTATTAGTACATTTTACAGTATACAATGATTATACTCATTGCAGGAGCTAGTAAAGTACATAACACATCTTCGTTCTTTTTTTCACATCCCTTTCACCTCCCACCCTCCTCTCTCCCTCCATCTCTTGGTCACCTCTCCTTTTGCAAAAGATCTCACTCCCTCTTTCCCATTATCTTTTATTTTGCTTTTGAATTTATTTGTATTTTGGGTTTCTCACATAAGAGAAATCAGGTCATATTTAAGCTTATGTGGCTAATTTACTTCACTGAACATTAAGGCAACAAGGTACATCTACTTTCCTACAAATGATTCAAGTTTATTCTTTATGGCAGAGTAGTACTCCACTGTATACAAATACCACATTTTCGTTATATAATTCACCTGATGATGGCTATATAGGCCACTTTCAAGATTTAGCTATTATGAACTGTGCCGTGATAAATGCGACTATGCATGTATCACTGTAATACAGATGAAGACTTTGAACTCTTTTGGGAAATATCTAGAAGGTGACTAGCTGGGTCAAACTGAATTTCTATTTTCACTTTTTTGAGGACTCTCCATACTTATTTACATAGTGGTTGTACTAGTTTACGTTTCTTAACCCGCATCCCCCCAACCTATGCCTCACCAGAGTTTGTTATTATTTGATTTCTGGATGATGGCCATTCTTTCTGGAGTGAGATGGAATCTCAGTCTTGTTTCAATTTTTTTATTTTTCTAATGGACAGAGAAATAGAACAGTAAAAATATTTTTTGTTTGAGAAATGTCGAGATATATTCCTCTACCACCAATAGCAGTCTTCACTAGGAACTGGTCCTGAAGTGAATTAATTTACTACAGCTTGGGAGAAGGCTGGATTGCTAACACAGCAGAGGAATTCACAGGATCTGACTAGTTTCTGCCCACAATATACAGGGCTTTTTAACCAACATACTGCCTAAATTAAACTCCAGAGATAAGTGGACAAATTTGTCCTCTCATAGATCACTTTGTAGGTTTGTTTGTCCCTCCGTGCTGGTAAGAATGGCAGAGTTTCCTGGACTGTGGAGGTCTATGAGCACGGCTGGTGCTAAGGATCAGCGGGGAAGGGCACAAAGTTGGACGTTATCTTGGATGCTATTTATGGGGTGCAGACAGCATGGGATTCCTTTTCCTCCCTGGGAAGAGTACCGCTAGTGTCACTGAATGAAGGCCGCCTTTCTCCTAGGTTGAAAACTAGACTTTCTAAAGAGCAATGAATGGTCCCCCTCTACCGACGCAGACAGAGATTACCCATTAAAAAGGATGACAGAGCCATGGCGTGGGCTGCTGCGCCTACCACTTCCCCACTCTTGGCCTTTACCGAGCAGGACGCAACTGATTCCCATTGAACAACTGGCTCCTCAACTCTCCCCAGTGGGCTCCCATTACTCCTCATCTTAGCGCTGCACAAGGTGGGCTGCAGAACAGAGGTGACACCTCAGGTTCAGGGATTAGGAGATTGAGGTTCTCAACTTTCCTTTCACTCCAAAATGACTACTGCAGAAAAGCATTGCTCCCATTACACAGGAACATATTTGTAAAAGAAAAAAATCCAAAACACCAAGGCAGTCATTCTGGCAGAACACTGCACACGAGTCTGAGACTGAAAGGCCCTGGTGGTCTCTCCTCACTCCTTGTTTTCTTGTGACTTAGTATTCCTATGCATGAAACAAGACCAATAATCTACCTCACATGATTTTTTAGATGAAAATTACATACACACAGTGCTGCTTTATTAAACCGTAAGTTATATATAAAGGCAAGGCATTTTATTATCACGCAAGATGATGGCTCACAGTCAAACCTACATGAGGTCTGAAATCAAAGTGTATGATGATTTAATCATTATCCCACAGAACCCGCAGCAATGAGCTGCTTCTAGCACCACTCAGAACAAAATGAAATTCTTAAAAATGGACACTTGTTGGCATTAAGTAGCCTGCTTTACCCTACGGCAAGAAGATATTAGGACTAAATCACACAGCAAGGTAGAAAAGTCAAACGAGGTCAAGTCTGTGCTTTTAACACTTGTGAGAAATCTCACTGCACATCCACTACACATCCTGAGCAAGGGGTGGGGCTAAGACAATGGTCTTGGTAGAGATGCACGTCCCTTCTCCACTGTGATGTGTTCTGGGCAGCACAGAATCACTACAACCCACAACTAATGCTTGTGTCCACTTCTGTATCTCAAGCTCTCAGCTAATTCCTGCTCCTCCTGGCTTTTAACGCAGCAGACCTGGCACTGAGGAGAGCTGATCAGGTTTCTTTTTCTGGTTTGGCTGCAAGTAAGCTTAGTGCCAAATGTGCATACAAGTTCTTATGGCACTGTTACAGTCTAATTCCTGCCTCTATTTTATGACCCTAACCTGGTTGTTCTATTTTCTTATACCCCAATTTGGATCTATGCTTTCATAACAGATCCTAAGTTCTTTTTCTTTTGGCAAACAGACAGAATATAAATCCGTCAAATTTGCATTGTTTTCCTCCGCATAATCTCTTCTCCCTCTGACCATTTTTGCCTTCATGTGTGTGTAAAGGTCACTTGGACTGACACAACGCTCCTGTGGCAGCTAATACAGAAGAGGAGCCAGTGGAACCGGTGGTGAAACCCAGACATTCTCCTTTTAAAATAAATACTTTCCAGTTCCAGGGAGCTGTAAACAGCCAAGGACGTTGCCCAGCCTCACCCTAGTCCACCCAGAGACAAACAAATCCAATGCTAGCCAAGGCCACCTCATCTCCAAAATAGATGTCCATCATTGGTCAAGATGAGCAGACACCCCTTGGGCCCCTGCCTGTCAGGCGAGGGCCACAAGATGCTCCAGACCCACCCATCTTACAGCTATGCAGCCCTAAGCTGGTTACTTACCTACTATCTGCCTCAGGGTTCTTCTCAATAAAATGAGAGAGAATAGGTCTACCTATAAGCTTGCTAGAGAAGTAAATGAATTAAGTATGTCAAAGGTGGATAGAAACACTAAACAAGGGCTTATTATTGGTCATAGGAGTTAGAGAAACACTGGAAGCAACATAGTCTATCCAGCCACTTACCTGTGCTGAAAATTCATTTTATTGTTTATTTTGTATCTATTATGTACTACGCACTGTAAGAAGAATTAGGAAGCAAAGACAGAAAAGATTCCTGGCCATGTGGAACTCATCTTCTGGTAAGTGTCCATCCCTATGCAAAATGTACAACATGCTTTTTACTGCACATCAAGCTATCCGAGTATGAGCTATGAAGCTCAGTGTGTCTGGGGGGCAGCTAAGTCCTAGCACCTAGTTCACTCTCTTGGAGAGCAGTAGGATTCCTTCAATGCAAGAGCACGAGAGCAAAAAGTGCCCCTCCTTATGGGTCAGAGCTGGCATCACAATGGCCTTCTGCCATGGGGCAACCTATGGGAGGCACTACGCAGCTTTTCCATGCTCCCTTGTGAAGCAGAGGTTCTGTGCCCACCTGATAAGCCCACGGGGCCTTGAGTTTCCAGGAGAGGGAGCTGGATACCATCTTTGTCCTCTCTCCACTATGACGCCCTGGAAGACTCTGCACCCAATTATGAATGGCTGCACGCACCCTCTTTCCTTATGTTCCATCCCTGCTCTGCAGGTGATAAACAGCCCTATTTGATAACTGCATGTATCTCACATCCAAATGTCATCAGAACATATGGGCCTTCATAAAACGATCCTTCATCTATGTTTACGTCTCAAGCTCCAGTGAGCAATTCAGCTCTCTCAAAGCAGTGTGCAGGAAAGAGCTTTCCCTTCTCTCTCCACTACCTGATCCTCTGAAGAGAGGCAGCTCCTCTGGCAGGTAAGATGCCACTGTGCACTGGTCACAGCTGCCCAGAGCTGCCAAAAAGCCAAGGTGTTTCCCTCCATTGCTGCCAGGGCCCAGTACACTGGGGCTCACCTGGGACAGTCAGACCCCCATACACCGAGCAGATCAGCACACAAAACTGCCTGTTACCACTGGGAAGGTAAATTGAGTCAAGCCTTCCCAGAGTGCTTCATTCATTCAAGCAGAGGCTCTAAGAGCAGGCACAGCTGGGGTCCCATTTGGTCTCTTCCATCTAGTGCTCTTACAAAGCCACATTTCCTGTGAGTTACCAGGCCTTCTTCATAACCTTGTCCCCCCAAGGTGCCCTTCTTACCTCTTCCCACCTGCTGATAACCCAGCACAGGGACCGAATGGAGAGGTTTCCCCCATCCTTACATCACAACTTGTGAAAACGCTGCCCAAATGTAAATCCAAGGAAAACAGCCATGAATGCAGCTGAAGTGATTTTTCCAGGTGGCCGCTGTTTACTTAGGAAAGGACCAGGATGATCACACTCCCCTCTGAAGCCAGAGTGGAGACATCATCACACAGGCACGCCTCATTAGTTCTCTTTCAAAGAGGCCAGGACTATTGTTTAACTTTGACTACTGCATCTAGAAGGAACTGTCATTAAAAGATCAAGTGGTGAAGGAACACAGCAGAAATGATCAAAATCCACACAACGGGAATTGAGCAGCAGGCCAGCTACGTCAATACAAACTCACCCAAGAGGTTGGCTCTGGGTGACCCAAGGGGCCACCACTGTGTATTCTTGCCTGTTCCCAGTACATCAGCAATAAGACTTTTACCAACCTGGCATTAGGAATACATTTGCCTTTAGAGGATCATTTCCAGTCCAAGTATCTGAAACCAAAAGCTGCACTGCAACTGTAACCTTTGAATCTCAGCGTCCCAGCAAAGTGCCTAGTACTCAGTAGATATTCAATAAATATTCATGGAATTAATATGTACTCAATGGGAAGATTTAACCAGTTATTTCAAGTTACTAGGAATTATCCACACTAATATCAAGACTAAAGGATGAGCTGAGGGCCAATGTACCCAAATTATGTCTCTACTTAACAACAACAGCTCCAGAAGCCCAACTCATAAAGTTCTCCATGGTACCAAATAAGAAACTCTAAAAAGAACCAAGTCTACATGAGTCAAGAATCACTGGTGGTTTCCTGCGGGCAAGAACCACAGACACTGCTCATGATGAAGCACCTGCCGTGGAGAAGGGCTTGATCTCTATTTGTTTATTTAATGGACTGGCAAGTCAACTTTCCTACCTTCACTAAGAGACCCACATAGAGTGCTGAAAATATGGAATATGATATGATGAGAAAAAGCTTTGATACTCCTTTCCATTTTCAGATGAAGAAACTATAACCTTGAGATCAAAAGACTATCCCCAGGTCACACTGGAAGAAAAATCACAGGACTTTCTCATACTGTGGGAATGAATAGAGAGGGTTGTGCACGTGGAGTGATTACAGCCCTCCAAGGAGCCCTCCCATCTCCCCTCCTGTTGCCAGACAGCTCTTGGCACTGATACCTGAAATTTCACCATTAAATATATCACTGGCCATAAAATTTTGTTCCCAGTTAAACTTTGCTATAAACATACATATGTGCATTTACCACATCTCACTATCCTAGAAAGGTAAGCCTCAGAAACTTCCAGCAAACTAGCTGAGAGCTGCCCTTTAGGAAGGATGATGCCAAAGTTTGGGGAAATTCTGCAAAAGGAAGAGGAATGAGCTGTGAAGTATCCGGAGCTCTGGGACAGCTGAGAAGGTGCAGTGAGGGGGGACACGGTGGAAGACCTGTGGAAAAGGAGAGGGGCACTTGCTTATGCTTCTCTAGGTTTGTAATTTTGCCTAGACCCGATTTTGAGTGCACAGAGCATGCTGAAATGCAGAGGCAATGAGGTTCAAAATGCTCAACCGAACCATCAAGGTCCCCCCATCCACCAGCCAGCCCCATCAGCTCACTTTCCCTCTCTCACTTGAATGTCAGAACTCTCCACACTGCTGACGTGAATGTGGATTCAATTCCTACACAATTGGCAGATTATTTTAGGCTGTGTGTCTGAAATGTCCCACCCTTCTATCCACCTCATCTCTGTCACTCATCCTTCCAGTCTAGCATCTGGCTAGGCTTCTGCTGATTGGTCTTTTGCATAGCCACAGCCAGCAAGGCCTGCTGTCCTACACTGGTTCTCAAGGCATCCGGCTGTAGTCCCAATTCCGGCAGTGCCCTCCTGGGCTCAGTTACCATGGAAACAATGGGAGATGCTATCTCCTGATGATCTTTTGACACTCAAGCTCTCTGGGGCACTTTCTCATATGTACTTATGGTTATCGGTTATGGTAACAGGCTAGAAAGTAAGAGATGTTTGTTTTGTTTGATGGCAGCTCCCTTTAGAAGATAAAAATAGTGAATATGGGAAGATAAATGTATCTCTGGGCTATGCGTGAAATATACTGTCATTTTCTGTTGGACCACTAAGAAAGGTATGCCAGCCCCTAACAATCTCACAGATTACCCTGGTAGTCACATCAGGTGAATAAATCATCCATACATCCCAGTCCTCGTGGAGTCTGTCAGTCTGTATGCTGTTTTCTCCTTTGTTACAGGCCAAAAAAGGAAGTGACTTAACTGAACTCTGGTTTTCAACTCTTTTATATCTTAACTCATTCAATGATTAAAATAGGCTGTTTATAAAAACAGATATGATAGAAAAATAAAAGGTCACATCTAAGAAAAAAACAGAAGAAAAATAAGAGTGAAGGTCAAGACCAGGAAAACTGTGAATTATTTACCATTCATTTGGGAACCTTGGAATAAAGCTTCCCATTATTGGTTTGTCTGACCCTTGGGGACAAGCCTATAAAATCTCAGGACAGTAGATACTCTAGGCTGCTGCTAAGGCTGATAAACATAAGCTTTGTCTTTAAGGCACACGCCACTGTAATGGGTGTGGATATATTACTTTTTACTCAGAGGGGAAAAAACAAAACAAAACACAGAGCTGTGAACTACAGTGATCTTGGAAGGAAAAACTGGTATTTTCCACACAGAACCAGGAGGAAAATGGGAAAAGAACAGCACACAGGTTCTTTATCAAGTGACCTATGTCTGCTCATGCTAATTTGATGCCAGTGTAGTGTGGTCCCTGCTGACTATCTGCTAAAGCAGCATGGATCTGGACTGTGAAGTCACCATGCAAAGCCACACGAGCATGTGTGGTTTCACTTAAGGAAATGAAGAAATCTCCATTCTCTTTCACTGAAAGGATGAGCGGATAAAAGGCTGCAAACTCACAATGCGCATCATTCAAAAAGGCAACAGCGCATCATTTTTACAAGCAGGAAATTTTGAAGGAAAAAAGCAAAGAAAATAAAAAACGTATTTGTGCCACTTATCTATGTTAAACCATTAGCCACAAATCAGAAGGGCATCTCTCTCAGAGACCTGACCAAAAAATATGGCGTACATTTGAAGAGTTTAAGTAAATCAAGGACTCAATTTTTCATGTTTATAGATTCAAAGTCCATAAAAATCTCATCACATGACCAGATCAGCAGTCACAGAATGGATTAGATTTTCCAAAGGATGGCATCTTTTCAACTGCATCTCACTCTGAGACCATCCCATTTGGTACCTAAATATGGGAATGTTTCAGTTAAATTACATAGTGCTAGCAGTAACCTTTATCTCAGACTTGGAAATCATCAGGTATACATCAATATACAATATGCAAGTCCTCGCTATAATATTCCCATTCTCCAGGTGTAAGAAGCAATACTAACAACAGACACACAGTTTTTAAAAATCTGTAAGTAATAGCAGCTAACATATAAGGGAATATGTGCCTAACACTAATTCTAAGCCCTTTGTATAAGTCAAGGACACTGAATCTTCAATATAACCTTATATCGAAGGTTGAGACCTCACTCAAGCAGAACAACGAAAACACAGTGGATGTGGCTTCATAGAGACCATGTGTTGTGGCTTGTATCCAGATGTCCCCCCAAAGCCTCATGCACTCATAGGTGGGGCTTTTCAGAGGTTGCTGCACCTAGGGTATGATACTGGGATTAAGGATGTATGGTACTAAATTAGTCCACTGATTGGAATTAGGATAGTTGTGGGTATGGCTGAATGGATTTAATGATGATAGAAGCCCCACCCTGAGTATGGGTAGCCTGGATGGGATAAAAGGGAAACCCAGGCTGTAGGCTAACATTGTGTGTCTTTTTGTATTTTGCATAGTTTTGTGTAATTCAGATGATATACTCTATATAATTCTGTATCCTCAGTTTTCTCCATTCCAATTCCATAAGGGTCATTTTTCACAGTATTACAAACTCTGTAGGGCTTTAAATAGAAATACAATAATGCGATATAAGGTCCCATAATTTACTTAGCTCTATGTTTGTTTTTGTGACTATCAGCTATTTGCAAGTTGACACTGTCGCAAATAAAGCTATGATTAAGGTTTTTCTATTTGAAACTCTCCTGTTTTTAATTCAAATTTTCTTAAGCTAAATACCTTCTCTTAAAAAGAAATCATCAGTATTTTTACAGAGCAACCCAGAAGACATCAAGACAATGAGATACGGGGCTGGGTAGAATGCTTGCCCAGCAAGTGCAAGGCCCTGAGTTTGATCACCAGCAACAACCCCCCACCAAAAAAAGACAATAAGAAATGAACGTACAAATACCAGTAGTTTGATTTATATGTTAGCTAAAAGAATATGTATTGACGAGCAGGAAGGCCAATGATCAATGCAGCTTTTATAGTTCAATCTACCTTACAGAACAATCCTACCAACCAGGACTTGGGCATTAAGGGAGAGATCAAAAGACAGAATCGACAAAGAAATGAAGAGGGAGAAAAAAAAAAAGAAAAAAAAAACCATCTGGCATGAGCAATAAAACAGATTTACAGACAAGAGACAAAAGAAAGATGTATGCTTACCATAAATTTTAAAATATATTACAAATAGTAGAAAGGACTGAACTAGACTTTAATAAAAAATAGTGTGGCTATGCATGGCAGTATCCTTGCTCTACTTTCTGCAGATCAAAGTTTCTAGGAGTGCCTAACATATCAAACTAGAATCACAAAAAAAAAGAACTTAACTACATTGAAGTATTCAGACGGTGTATCATTTGTCTTATACTTAATCAAATAAAGCCAGATCAAAAGTCTTGCCAATTTTGTCCATGAGTTATGGATAAGATTTATACTTCCTAATAACAAAAAATAAATCATATTTAAGCCTATGCATATAAATTTTACATCAAAAAGCATAAGGAAGAAAAAAACATGTCCCCAAGGGAAAGAATATAAAATGATGAACTCTCAGCAACATAGTTGCTGGGTGTGGTAGTACACACAGCACTCAGGAGGTTGACAGACTGCAATGAGTTTGAGGCCATCCTGAACCACAGAGCGAGACCCTATCTCAAAAAAAAACATTAAAAAAAGCTGAGAATAATAGAGCGCTTTAAGAGGTTATTTTATGATACTGTCGAATTTATTGTCTCTACAAACTAGGCTTATTCTTAGAAGACAATTTCAAAAACAAACATAAAACTCAATCAAGGTAAAGGTGGAAAGATAAAAGAAGAAATGCAAAGACCATTCGAGACAGGAAGAGGCAAAAGATTAGGAGCCCTAAGAAAGAGCAGGACTGAAGAACTGAACTTGGTAAGCGCATCATTAACAAGGAAGTGGGATACAATCTTTTGTCATCTGTCAGTATTGGCCTATAAAACTGGTATTCATCCTGGTCAGCAACAGAATCTTGCAAGCTAAATTGTGCCACCTCCAAGACTCATATAAAAACCCTAACACCAGCAGTTTAGTTTGTGACCTTATTTGGAGATGGGGTCTATACAGAGGTAATCAAGTTAAAATGCATTTGTTAGGGGTAACCAGAGTTTGGATCTTGAATGTCCACCAAAGGCCATATCTTAAAAGCCTGTTGGTACTGGGAGCTGGTGTAACCTTTACGTGATGGGGCTTAGTAGAAGGAAGTCGAGTCATTCAGGGGCATGTTCTTGCAGAGGATATTGGGACCTTGGGCCCTTCTTGCCTCTCTGTGCTTCTTGCCACTATGAGGTGAGCTGCCTCCTGTGTGAGTACCCCATGATCTACTGTGTTGCCACAGGCCCAAAGCAACAAGGCCAAGCAGCCATGGACTGAAACTTCTGAAACCATGAGCCAAAATAAACTTTCCCAATTAATTGACTCAGGTGTTTTATCATAGCAATGGAAAAACTGATTAACCTGGAGTTGGCCCTAATCCAAAATCACCACTGTTCTTAAATGTAGAAGAAATCTGGAACCAAGAAAGACAATGTAAAGACATAGGGAGAAGATGGCTAATTGTAGGCCTACAGGAGAGGCCTAAATTAGATCCTTCCCTCATAGCCCCCAGAGGGACTTCCCCACCAAACGTTAAGACTTTGGCCTTCTAGAACTGTGAGATGATAAATTTCTGTCCTTTCACAGACATAGTCTGTGGTACTTTGCCATTACACCTCTAACAAACTGATACACTTAGCCAGGTTAACTATTTAGCCAGGCTAAACATGGCCCAATTAGAATTTTTTTGGTTTTGTTTTTTTTTTTTTTCTTTTTGTGGTGCCAGGGATCGAACTCAGGCCCTTGTGCTTGCAAGGCAAGCACTCTAATCACTGAGCTAAATCCCCAGCCCCTGAAGTTTTTTTTTGTTTTTGTTTTTGTTTTTTTTTTTTTTCTTTTTGTGGTGCCGGGGATCGAACTCAGGCCCTTGTGCTTGCAAGGCAAGCACTCTAATCACTGAGCTAAATCCCCAGCCCCGGCCCAATTAGAATTTTAATTAGTATAACTTTAGTAAATGTAGGTCATCTGACATGAATTGGCCAAAAGTACTGTCAAATGTACGTAGAAATCTGTGAGGAAATTATAGACATGTAAATACAGGCATAGACACAGATGATGGTACAGGCAAAGGCATATGTGTGCCTATTTACAGTGCCCAAGGTCATAGAGCTAATTAAGTGACAGAGGTGGGACTGTAACCTAGGTACGTCTGCCTCTAGGGTCCATACCTTGCTACAAAATCATCATTCTGCTCACCCAACAAAACTACCAACCGACATGGAAAATGTCTGTGACAACAGGATGAATGAAGTCATATAGACTTGTCGTCAGAGGGGAAGGGGAATTCAGAAAGTATATTTCCAGGTTCTTTATTCACGCAGGCAATGAATTGCAGGAGCGAATTTTAGGGCATTAGGGCATCAAGAAAGTTTATTCAAGTAACAAAAGGAAGACTGGTTTGGCCAGGTGGATAAAATAACTAGCTGATGCTGCAGTTAGGAATCTGAAAAGGCCTGGGAGACTACGGAGCAGGGGGCTAAGGGGTTTCAGGGGGCAAGAGGGCAAGCGCACAAGGAAAAAGGGAGAGAAGGGCGAACTCGTGATGCCATTCACATTTATCTGGATTCTGTTCTTGTGAGAGTTTCTGGATCCTGTGAGAAGAGGGCCGATTGGAATTTCGCGCCCCAGGCTGACGTCAGGTCAAGGCCACTCCCCAAGGTCATGTCCATCTTCCCAGCCAGGTCAGGCCACACCCTATTCCTATATTAGACTTAGTCTGGCTCATATTTGCCTGTAAGCATCCTATGTTAGCATTTCATTGGAGTGACAGGACCATACTGTTTTTGTGTTTAATTTATTTTGGCTTTTGCTATAGCATACAATCTTTTTCAGGAATTGAGATAAATAAACTCAACTACCACAGAAGTGCACTTTCAGAATTTGAATCCAGATGCAACGGAATGGCTTTCTTGCCTGTGATATCACCCCTGCATTCCGTATGGGATAGGAAGCCCCTCTAATGATTCATCCCCCACATTCAGCACAACTACGCAAACCGCAGCCATATCTAGGGCCCAAGTTTCTCATGGACACAAAAAATAAGCTTCAGATTCCAGGGCTATGATGAGAGTAACAGAGAGAGGGAAGCATGACGGTCAGGTGACATCTATCTAGCAACCACTTAATAACATACGAGATGCTACAGTGAGAATTTCAACAGCAGTTGACAGGATAAAGTAAGGCTGGTCTTGCACCCAAGTGGCTTCAATTCTCAGAGCACACATACAACCTATATAGAGTCCCCAGTGCCATTTACTACACTGCCATCCACAGAGGAGCCCAATCTTGCCCTTCAAGAACTCCCCCAGGGTTGGAGAAGGAAACCAAACAGCAACACAGGGCACCAAGTCTAGAATTAGACCCTAAATTGCTCTGATCACAAAAGTCCTTCTATTATTCGTGTCATTCAAGAACGAAGTCATGGCTCTAAGGGTCTAAGTAGGTGGGAATCCTTCAGACACCTGAAGGGCTCCAAGATTAATCTAGACCATGTTCTTAACTCTGGGTCCCTCATCAATGATGGATAGCCATTGAGGACTTGGTCTCCATTATTTCACTCAGTCTCTACTTTTTCAAGGTCAGGTCTCATTTAAAAAAAAAAAATGCATGGCTCTTATGGCTCAAAAAAAATTTTCATTTACCCCCAAACTGTGTGCAGTTATAGTAATTACCATTCCTTTTTATTGTAATACTGAGGATAGAATCAGAGACACTCTACCACTGAGCTATATCCCCAGTGCCCTTTCTCTCCTTCCCTCTCTCCCTCTTCTTCCTCCCCTCCCTTCCTCCCTCCCCCCCCTTCCTTTCAGACAGGAAGACAGGGTCTCACTTGGTTGCCTGGGCTGTTCTCAACTTGTGATCCTTCTGCCTCAGCCTCTACAGTAGCTGGGATTACAGGCACACACAGCAATATCTAGGGAACATTCCATTCTCTAGTCACCAGAGGCTTAATCCTGATCAGAGAGCATAATCACTACTCCTACAGCAGGATGCTCCCGCTAAAGCCAAGCAACAGGGTCGAGTTCTCTCTTAGCTTGCTGCCTGCTGGGTTCTTTAACACAGAAATCATTCTCAAGGAAGCACAGCTCCGCTTCTCTACTACACCTCTCCATCCTACCTTGCCCGACAACCGAGACAGGAACAGCTCCCAGGCTCCCTACCCAGGCCTCTGCTGCCATCAAGAAGGGCAAAGAGCTCTTCCCCCTCCCCCCTACTGGGTTCTGGGAGGTTCTCTGTCTCTACCAGAGCAGAACAGCAGGTACCAACCCTGGCAGGCAGTGCTGAAGCCAGGATTGCGAGCAAGGAGGCAAAAAGCAAAGGAAACAGACCAGGGAGGAGGGAGGAAAATGAAGCTTCAGGACTCACAGGAAACTGCAAGGCAGCCAAGTCTATGTGGCTTTGGGGAACCATTGCATTATATATATTCCTATTTTCCAACTGTTAGTATCCTGGGTGAGAAAAGGTAAGTATTCCAATACTCCGGTAGGAGAACGCTCATTAGAATGGAAAATTCCTTAATCGTGTTTTCTTCTGTTCTGTTTATCTTTTGAAAGACATCTAGAAAATTTATAGGGGGAAAAAAATCTTTTCACCACTTCTCACCAGCTCCGACAGACAAGGCCACCACAGTGATGAACCTCTCCCTGAACCAATCTGGATGTCAAAAACAAAAAGGCACCTTCTCAGGGAAATATAAACATTTACAGATATCATTACTCCATCATCCAAAAATGTTAAGCAGAGCTATTTCTCCATTCTCTTTTTCATCGATTTAGTTATGTGCTACGTCATATTCAGCAAGGAGAAAGGTAAGGGTGACACTCAAACCACCAGGTCATACATCAAATAAATGCAGACCAAAAAGATACTCATTGAATTTCTTTGTGATACATCCCCAGAGAGCAGTAAGAGAGCCGAGAAATCAATGTCAAAGCCAATTCAAGTCTGCAAGCATAGGGAACTGATGCTGGAAAAGGCCTGCCTGTGTGAAGAAAGCCTCCTTCTGAAGGGGCTTCCCCCTCTACCAAGGGGCTGCTCCCTCTTGGGGTGGGGTGGGGGGCCGGGAGCCACACATTCTTTAGGCAAACTCCTCTGGGAGGGAGGGGCAGGGAGCCCTATAGGTAGACATAGATAGGTAAAGGCTTCACGGAGCTTTATTAAGAATCAATAAGGAAACTTAGTAAAAGTATTTTCTACCTCTACCACTGAAAGCAGCTTCTGCCTTCACAGGTAAACTCTACACCAGTAAACTCCACACCGGTTAGGGTAATTAGAAAGACAAAGGAAGGAAAGGCTAGCTATCACCAGGAAAACAGCTCCCACATCTACCTGACAGAATGCAGGGAGACAACAAGAGACAGCCACCTAAAAACTCATACTTAATATTGCATGCACACACACCTATGCATATATACATATGTATGTTCCATAATACTATACCAGATACACACATGTCCCCTTTACTTAATAATAAAGTAAGCTGCCTGCTAGTAGGCTCTCATTCACTTATTCATTACAAAGAAACAGGAGGAAGCGAAATGGCCAGAAGGCCTAGGTTAGGATCAAAGACAGTCACAGACAACAGATAGCCACAAGTACCCAGCAGGAGGATGGGAAAGACAACAGTCCCCAGTAACAGGAGCCAGGGGTTTCACCTCTGAAACCCCCTACCCCCTCAAGGTAGCGGTCTATCTTCTTTCTCTTCCATCTTTTCCTCCAAATAAACTGTCTTTTGTTATACTAAGCTTTGTCTTTTTCTAGTTCTTTACTGGTGCGGGGTTTAGGATTGCTGGGAGCCGTGTTTTCAACAGAGCAGTGACAGGGCCTGTGAGCTGTCCATCCCAGGACATAACACTACTATCTATCTTGGGGGCTCATGGGAAGAAGGGAAGCATAGTAGGAGAGACTCTGAAACAGAATGTTATCACGTGAGTTCTGATATTCATGGGTTCTTCCCCTCCTCAAGCAAAGAACTGAATGAGGAGGACAAAAAGTAGTTCTAAAGTTTTATTTTAAATTATAGAGAAAAGAAGAAAAGGAAAGTTGAGCGTAACAATGTAAACAGCAAAATGTGCACTGGGCCTACAAAGCAAGGTAGGGGTTACCACAAAAAGGCATGATAGCCTTGGGGCTGGGTATGCAGATACCATCTTCCACAGGAGAGAGCAGGGAGAGCTCCTTCCCTAGAGGAGCCATAGGAAGAAACAGGACAGAGCTTGTGGCGACATTGATAATTATCTAAATTCTGTTCTCATGAGAGTTTCTTGGTCCTGTGAAAAGAGGGGTGATTAAAATTTCGCGCCCCAGGCTGACGGGTCAAGGCCACTCCCCAAGGTCATATCCATCTTCCCAAGCCAGGTCAGGCCACACCCTATTCCTACCTCAAGAAGTTCCAAGGGGGTTCAGCCCCATTCCTGTTTGGTTGGCCCTTCTAAATATTCCTGCCCTGTTTTATACTGGATGACTTCTCATATGGGTACATGCCACACAGTTTAAAACCCAGGCCTGTTTTCTGCATTTCTCTTCTGGTACCTAAAATTTGGCATTATTGTCATGGCCTGTCCTCTTCCCACGTATGTGAGTTCGCATTGTTAGAAGTTTCAGTACAAAGTTATTTGGCCTGTTGCTTTTGGCCTGTGGCATGACAGTACACCATGGTGGTAGTAATGGCAGAAGAAGCTGCTCACCTCATGTCAGCTAGTATGGGGTATGGGGTCCCAATGTCCCCTTCAAGGCGTGGCCTCAATGACTAACTCCTAGATTCTACCACTTAAAGGTTCTCTTGTAGGGACAGGGGTCCCCATGGTAGGGAAAAGATAGGGTAAAGACCTCGTTAGAATGGTAAAGTGTAGTTACACTTATTGCAAATAGGGAGGGGTGGGTGAATGGAAGGGAGGGGAGGGGAAGGGGGAAGAGGGGGGAAAACCAAGATGTATCATGTACAGGTACAAAATAACCATGTTGATTATGATCATTATGTATGCAATGTACCAATACATGTTCTTGGTAAAAAATAAT
>PVJO010026699.1:0-20690 GCA_004026905.1 Hystrix cristata
GGCACTTTAACAGATATCAAAATCATTATGTAATTTGGGCAGTGTAGGATTTGAGCAGGTTTAGATGTGTCTACCAATGCAAACAGAATAAAGAAGCCAGAAATAGATCCTTGCTTTAGAATGTGGATATGACAAATAGAAGCATTGTAAATCAATGAAGAAATGAGAGTTTTTATTAATTGGAACTGGAAAATGGGTTAAAAAATAAAATCTACCCTATGCACCACTTGCAAAAATCATTGTCAGATGCATGTGAAGCACAAAACTTTAAAGGTTTTGGGAGAGACTGGGTGATTATCTCTCTAGTTTGGCATAGCTTACATAGAGTTTTTTTTAGATAAGATCCACAGTGTTCTAGAAATGAAAGAAAATACAGATGTATTTTCTGTTAAACAAAGATACTTTAAAGAAATTTGAAAAGACAGTAGGGGCCCAGGGGATAGGTATAACAGCTGTAACTGATCAAGAATTTGTTAATAAGAACTCTAACAAAGCAAAAAAAATTAAAATGAGGATCATACAGGTTTTTTTTTTAAAGAAAGTACACATGGAAGCAATAAAAATGAGTGATCTACAGCTACCTATAACTTCATGAGTGAAATCTTAATGTCAGATGTTGAGAAAACAAAAGCAGTTGTCACATAGAGCACTTAGAAGAAGCGTTGGGTTCAATCCCCAGAATTGCCGTCCCGCAGAATGCAAATACAAATAATAAATTATTTTTTGCCAAAGACTATAAACAATATGTGATACTGTAGTCAGAATGAAATAAAATATAGGAAAGGGATGAACGCAAGGTTTAGGATTGCTGTTACTGGTTACTTCTTAAAGATAATCAAGGGAATTGGATATAGAAGGAGCATATAGGGAGACACATTATTGGTGTGTAGTTCTTATGTAGGAAGGTAGTGCATGTACATTTTATTAACATTTAGAAATAACAAACTCATACCAGGAACAAATAATTGATGTCATGATCAAAGGTTTATAATCTGTACCCAAAGTCAAATATAAATAATTATGGAAATAAGTATGTTTATACATTTTGTGCAGGAATATAAATCAAGGTATAAGGGGTAATCTGGGCTTCTGGCATTTCTTACAGTGACTGACGTGAGCAGGGATATTGTCATGTTAGGTGAAATAAAGATCTGTCCAGAAATCCGTGGGACTTCTTTTTTAGTAATACAAATGTAAACATGAAAAGCTTTCTGTCTAGTTGTCATACTCTTGGCCAAAAAGCCTGATCATGAGAAAAACATGGGGTGGTACAACATTGTGAAGTACTTCATTTTCTTTTTTTTTTTTTTCCTTTAGTGGGGAAAATATAATGAAGTGATAGCAAAAGATAATATTTTTAACATCAGAAAAAGACTCAAAGAAAAGAAAGTTAAGACTTCACAGTTATGTCGTTTCTCAATATCACTAGGGAAATAATCTACATGGAAGTGGTTCTTTATATTCTTCCTGTTAATCCTACAATATACTGAATTGAATCTTATTAATCTGGTTATTGATTTATTATGAAAATTTCAAAAGTAGTTTTTTTCTATGACTTTGTTTCATATATAGCAAGATCAGTTAAGAGTTTCAAATAATTTGTTTTTCTTAGTATCGATGTTTTTGAGTGAATGGGTTGTGATTGGTTTATTGTTATTCCTACAACATTCTGTAACTGTTTTGCTTGTTTGAATACTTTGTTATTCGAGATGGTTGATTTGATTGATTGATTGATTGATTGATTGGTTGCAGAGTTTTGCACCTTACCTGGAGAATGCTAGTATATTGTGTTGAAGTGGATACATTGGAAGATTATAAAACTATTTTAGACACTAAATTTTATCTAAAACATTAAAGCAAAAGACTCAAAATCATATTTTAAAGAAGGAATACTGTTCATTTTGTGATAGAGATTATCTAAAGGTAATTTGCATCTTTGAGAGACTTAAAATTGCATAATCATGGAAAAAAAGATCCCAACTGTAGTATTTGTAGTACTGGGAAGAGTAGATGTCAAAATATTCTGTCTCTAGAATCAGGTGTCGAGACCTAGAAAAACAGATATGTATATGAATGAGTACATGACTTGAGAGTATTAATATATTCTGCTGCTTGCTAATCCTATTGTCACCTTTGAATCTCAATCTGCTCATCAGTAAATACTCAAATTTTTCTGTCAACCTCATAGGAAAATAAGATGAGAATTTATACAGGAGAAATGTTTTGTGTGCTGTAAAATAACGCTAATATTTTGACATGAAATAAAGTAAAATACTGTTATATACTAATGAAATAGTAACTTAATACATTTAAAGAAAAAAAACTGTTGCCAGTATCTAGTATGATTAAAAAAATTTTTTTCTGAACCTTTTATTTAATATTGTGGGTGACTGACCAACCTTGCATGTCTACTTCCCTAGATTATCTCTATTGATGTCAAAGGGCACTCAATACAAATTCACTCCTCAAGCCTCTTAAAGCAATATCTTTTAGTTATGCTGTATGTGATAAAGTGCTGACAAAGACAAAAAGTGTTGTCAGAAATCCAAAATGTAGCGAATTAGAAATTTTCTTAGGACTAGCCATCATTAAAGTTGTCAATAAAAATTGTTACTTATTACAAAATTCAGTATTTCTTTATGATTATGCAAAAATGATCTTATCTTTGAAGGGGTAATCAATAAAAATATTTAGGCATTTGAGATGAATGAGAATATATAGTTTTACAAAAATGAACAACAAATTGCTTAATCATTTAAAAAAGTAAAAAATGAGTTAATTTATGTGCATACAAAGGCTATTTTACAAATAATTTGAGTTATTAGTAGATATATTTGATTTTATTTGTATACTAAGCAAGTACAATTAAAGGAAGGTATAACTTTTAAAATCCAAATTTATAGTCGATACAACTTCATATCTTTGCTACAATAAAATGGGACTTGTAAATAACTTAGACTTCTCTGTTTGTTTTTTAGTTATTAAGTCGAAAAGACAAAACTACCTTTGAAAAATTAGAGTATGTAATGAGTAAAGAAGATAACTACAAAAGACTCAGAGACTATATAAGTAGCTTAAAGATGACACCTTGCATTCCCTATTTAGGTGAGTTACGTTACTGTCTTTATTATTATTCCTAGTTGTTGTTCTTCCTTAATTAGTACATAAGAAATTCAAGGCAATTTTTTAGTATATGTATCCTGAAAATAAATTACTACAAGACTGATAAGCTGAAAAAACTGACAGATTTGTCAGCCTTATTACCGTGAATATATTTTCATATTAAATTAGCCTTTTACCCTTAAAGTTTTTCATGGACTATTACATTTTCTTAGAAATATGCTATATGGTGAAAATGATGTACTTTAGCAGTTTTAGTAATGCTTTTAAAGAATGAAGCAATAGTTTACAATGATGTTTACTACATTAACTGAAGATATTGATCAGATTTCTTATATCATTGGCAGATATTTTACTGTGAAGAGTGAATGTTGGTATTACTGTTTAACTGAATGAAATCAGTTGTTTCACTGGAAATTTAGCTTAGTGCACTAACAGTTCTGTAAATCTATCTCTTTACTATTATTTTAATGTTTATAGATTCCAAGAACTATTTAACCAATAATGTCATAAGATTATTTTCTGCAGGATGTGAGTAAGGTTTTGTTAGGTCTTTGAATGAAAATAAGTCCTGTGTAACCTATCCTTTTAAATTTGTACATAAATTAAATATAAAGAAAGTTATATATTCCTAGCATATATTAAATGGATTTGATACTCTGTAGGGTACTGAAGTAAGAAACACTTATTTGCTTCTAATACCCATGGCACCCATTTCTACTGTTTCATCTAACTACCCACACTTAATTTTAAGATAAATACTTCTGAGACTAATTGAAGAATGTTGCTTAAGAGACTCTACAAACGTTTGAAATCTTTGTAATACTAGTGTTTAGAAGATAAGGTAGGGACAAAGACAATGGATACATACCCACTCAACTGCATTAAAGCATCAGCCTTAGTTCCTGGAGAAAAGTTGAACTCATCCAATAATTATAGGACCTTGTAGAATTCCACTGGGAAGAGGGGGTACATGTTGTACGCAGTGTTGAAGGCAAAATGCCCTTAAGCATAGTACAGTTGATGGCCACGACACAGTATATGTTTGTACTTTTTGTGGAAACAGGGTCTCACTATATCCCCCAGACTCATGCTGTTGATCTTCCTGCTCCAACCTCTTGAGTGACTGGGATTACAGACATGTGTCCCACACCCAGTCATATATTCTACTTTTTACCATAGACCTGGCTGTGCCCATACTTGAATATATAGTTTGGGAGAAAAGAGAAATGGAGAATTTTTTTTTAAAACTTCGTAATTCACAAGAACAAGCTTTTTATTGTATGAACAACATTACAGTAGACTGAAAATTGGCAATCTTTAATTTCGGAGGGGCTCTGCTATACTGTTACTTAGCTTTTAAGACAGAATTGTCTTCTATGAAGTTTGTTCTGTTTCTCTAGAAAAAGGAGCCACAGGATCAGAATCGTGTTCTTAAGGCTGGATTGGTCCGTATTAATTTATTTATTTCACAGTTGAAAAAACTAAGGTCCAGAAAGGTAGAAGACCTGACTCAGTCCTAATACCTAATTAATGACAAATTTGCTATCTAAAGTCTTAGCTTAACTTGCTCCATTTATACCTGCTGAACTCTCGTGCTAAAATGTTCTGACCATATAATTTTTTTCTCATCATTAAATTGTCTTTTTCACACCAGACTCCATAATTTGTATCTTTATTTTTATTAAAAATGAGAAAATGACAAAACAAATTAATTCTTTTGTTCAAGAGTATTTGTTTTATATTTTCCCATAGTGGTAATTTAATGTGAATTTTGAATCTGCGTGTGTGTGTGTATATACATACATGTCATGTACATATATTCGTGTATATACAGAGAGAGAAAAAGGGAAGAAACAGCTAGAAAATTGTTTCTGTAGAATCTGGAAAGCCCTGGTACCTGAAACAAACCATAGTCATTTCTTTTGAGTTAAAGCACATAAAGCAAATACTGAGGTACAGATGTTAATTTAGAGAAAATACTAGAATGATTCTGCATCATCTGTTTAATATCTAGTAATTCCTTTTGTGGTACCTCCCAGATTTTTAATAATAGTACTGAGGACTAAACTTAGGACTTCACACATCTTAAACAAGTGCTCTACCACTGAGCTATATCCCCACACTCTTTTTATTTTTTATTTTGAGGCAGAGACTTGTTAAATTGCCCAGGCTGGCTTAGAACCTGAAATCCTCTTGTCTTGGTATCCTGAGTAGCTGGCATGACAAGCATGTACCACAATACCTAGCTGTCTCTTTTTCTGTGTTCTCATGCCTTAGAATTGTGCCTTTTTTCTATCACCATATAGCTTACTTAAGGTAATAAAAAAGTACCCTGTTCTTACTAGGTTTTTCATTGTTTTTTAGTATGTTATTATCTCCCTCTTCACTCAATAGAAATTTTCCTAGTAAGGTCACCTTCAGCTTTGTAGTTGAAACATTTAATAGGTATTTCTCAAGATTCATTTTAATTTTATGAATAAGATGTATGTATTCTCCTCCTTGAGGTTCTTCACAAGTAGCATCAGTCTTCTTGGTTTATCTTCTGCACTTTTGCTTCTGCCCTTCTGGCTTTTATTGATTTTTCTTTCTCTGCCTTGCTCTTAAATGTGTTGTTTGTTTGTTTGGGTGAGTTTGTTTTTGTTTTTGAGACAGGATCTTGAATTCATAGTGATCCTCCTGCCTCAGCTTGCTGAGTGCTGGGATTATAGGCATGTGCCACCATGCCTGGCAAATGTGTTCTTAGAAAGGTCTCAATCTACTTTGCTTATTCTCAGTGAAGTGGTCTCATTCAGGTTCTTTCTATATATTGCCTATATATCTATCTGTCTACTTAAGTTTTGAGGCCTCATAATATTTTAGATTCTAAAATATTCATGGATTGGGGGCTGGGGATTTAGCTCAGCGGTTAGAGTGCTTGTCTAGGAAACACACAGCCCCAAGTTCAATCCTTGGCACTAAAAAAAACAAAAAAATAAAATAGTCATGGATTAAATTAAATATCTCTAAGTAATTCCAACACATGAAAGTGACCTCATCCTCTTTTCTCTTCCTCCAAACCTGAGCCCTGTCTTATCTTTTAGTTTAGTCTACCAATAATCACATCAGTGTAGCATTATCTGATACTTATAAAAGTAAGAATTTAGTAAATATTTGTTGGTTTAGCCAACTAAACAATTGCCTTTCTTGTTCTTCCCATTGTTCCCACAATGTTATTTGTTGTAATTTCTCTTTCAATACAATAAATACATTTGTGTGGCCTATTTCAATGGATGAACCTCTATGAACCTCTACTTCCTGTATTCTCCAGTAAAAGGTGATACGTGTGTCTGAGAGATACCCAAGAATTAGAAACAAAAGGGGAAAAATGAAAGAAAACCTTACGTTGGTAAAATGGAGAACATACACTTTAGTATCTACATATTTTATATATTGGTAGTCTTCATGTAGTTCATGCTTATACTGTTATGTGGCAAAACATGTAGATTGTGAGATGTTTGTGGGCATATGGCATAAACACGAGGTAGACTTGAGAAATGAAACATTGTCAGATTCTGACGCACTTATGGTTGGTTTCAAGCATGACAATCATTCTTTGAGTGTAGTCACAGTGTTACATCAAACCTTCAGAGTAAATTTATTCAGAGTGCTTTTCTTAAAAATGTGAAGCAGATCTCCTGTACAGCTTTTTGACTCCTTGATTTACATCATAGACATTTCCCATTTTTAAAATTCCTGTTCTCCAGTACTGAATTGCTTTAAAGATTGAAAATTTAGCATTAATGAATGTTTACTTTTTCATATTTTGTTCTCGTTTAAATTTAATTAGGTCTTGCTTTTTAAAAGTTTAACCTAACCTTGATTTCAGAATCTTTTCCCATTCATATGAAAACAGACCTGGTTTAATTACCAAAACCTTAGGTATTTATAAGATGCTGTACATTTGACAGCACAAAACATGGCCTGAAGATATATCAAAGATAATACTCTTTGTGCAAATGGTAGCCTCTTTTAACTGTTCTTTGAATGTACAGAATTTGCATTTATATGTTGTATCTACCAGAGGTTCTTAGGGAAAGAATTTATCAACAGAAGAAATCTGTAGTGCATATCGCAAACGTAACAGCTGCTGCTTAACATGGGAGAGGTGGTCCAAACTAATAATGTTTATTCTGCTAAAAATAATTATCAAAAGCAACCATTCTTTGTGAAACTTAAGAAGGGTAGAGATTAAATGGTGATTAAACTCTTTATTCCCATACTGTGAAATGTATCTGTAACTCAATATGGATTAAATTTAAGCAATAGAAAATGTAGTCTTGGCTCAACTCTTCATCTCTTGAAAAATTGTCTCTTCTGTTGGTTTGCATTCAAGGTAAAAATTAGTCAGTTTGGACAGTGTAGTGAAAAATTCTTAGAACAAAGATGCAATTTGTCGAGAGAGGAATGGTTTGGCAAATCTCAAGGAAAAAATTGTTTTATATGAGAATTATTGTTTTAAATCTGAAAATCATTAACAGCACTCATTTGTTCTTGTCATTGGAGAATAAATAATCTTAAGGGGCTTGTTGAAGAATTTGGCATGGGAAGTTTTGCTTTCCTGCAAAAAGAGAAAATGAACGTCATACAAAAATAATTTAGTTGTATGAAACATGGTATTTGCCAAACCTCATTTCTACTTTATTCATATGATAGGAAGATGCAATAGTAGCTCAACCAGATTAGGGTGCTTGCTGGGCAAGAAGGCATATATCTAAAACTATAAAAATAAGTAAATTGTTTCAGTACTATATATTGCTTACCGTTGAGTAGAAGCAGAGTGTTACGGGGAAATTTTTGTGAAATCTCCAGCCCTTGTACATACAGGACACAAGTGCACTGTGTCTAGATGTAACTCCTTTCTCTGAAAGAGACTGTGCTGCTCTCTTTCCCCCTTTTAGCAGCTTAAAATATCAGGTTATCATAAGAGGTTTTAAAGTTTTTGTTTGTAAGAAAAGACATACCTTTCTGTAATATAGTGCCCTTGTCTAAAAAATACTCTACTTTACTTCTGTAATGATATATTCATTAATATACCTCATCCACAGCGAGAGTTTAAGTCCTTTTTTGTCTTAGTTCAAGGGTTTATCCTTATAGCATATAAACAAAAGTAAGCATTTAATATATACAGTATTTGTTAATCCAAATAATTAGATAAATGATCCTCTTCTAGCTCTTCTCATTGTTCCTGCAACTTTGTTTTAATTTCTGTTTAAATATGATAAATGTGTCTCTGACTTTTTTTTTTTAAGTCTACTATTTACTCACCCCTTTTTATTTAATACCTCAGCTGGCAACCAGCATTTGCTTAGTAGTGTGTTTGGTGCGAGGTATAAATTAAATACTGTCTTTGCCTTTAATAGAAGAGTGTGTGTCATTTTCTTTTGCATTCCATCCTAGTGCTGTCCCCATCACAGATAACAAAGCCTAAGACTACCTTCAGTTCTATCGGAATTAATGGGATATTTTCCTTTCCTTTCTATACCATTTGATTAAATCTTAAAAATACCTTATGGTGAAAAAATGTCATTGACTTTTCATATTTTAAGAGTTTTATTCACTTCTTTGGTTTGATTTGAAGATAATATACACCCTAGATTACTTTACCCTATTGTTCTGACTATGTATTGTTATATATTCTGTTCTAAAACAGCAGTAGTGCGTGTTGAGTCGTTTTCTTTTGGACCCTGAGAATAAGCTCTGACCAAATGGCAGTTAGCCCTAGCTTTTTCTTTAGCCAAAATTATATTCCTATTTTCCATTACCTCATTTATATCCTTTTGTACGCTCTCTTTTTTATCCATTTAAACTTCCTCTAATGTTCTTTTGGTATATTTTCTGAAGTTTACTTTAGTCCAAAGACTTGTGGTATAAAAGAGCTGAAGATGGAGCTTTATTAATTTTATTCCTGTGTTTTTAGTTATTGAAGAGCATGTATTATATCAAATAAAAATCATAAAAATAGCAGCTGTATAGATTGCATGCTAATCATAAACAGAATCAGATTCCCCCAGTTTTAACATCTTTGCTAGTGGTGGTTCCAACTGTTGTAAGTTTTTGAGTAAAATTTTTCTAAAAATTAAGAATTGGCTCTAAGCTATAAATATATTTTTGAAAGGAGTTTATCCCAGGAGATCTATAATTAAGTTGTTGGTTGCAAAAACAGGTTAAAGGAAAGGTAGGGCTAAGCATTAGTCCCACACTGAACTGCTGTGGAATTAGCAGTTTGGATTCTGCTCTGAAGCTGTTGAATCCTCATTATTGGGAAAATATCTGACAGTTCCTGAAATTAGTTTAATACCAATACTTTGAAACTGGCCAAGCTTTCTGATTTGAGTACCAGATAGGATTTTTTTCAACAGTAAAGACCAGAAAATTAAGGAAAAGAATACTAATATATATGTTTAAGATTGTAATTTGAATATGTAAAATATTGGCACACCAAATACTCTACATTTTTATAATGCAGTATCAGCATCTTACTGGTATTATAAAATGCATTTCAGGAAATTCTCCTCATACCATAGGAGAAATTCATTTCTATATTTCTGTTTATAAGTTTCCTGTTTAATGTATTTGTGCATTTTTTTGTTTTAAAAATACGTATTTCATACTGTGTATCACTTAGTTCTTTTTGGAAAATCATTATAGAATATACTATCCAGAAGTCAGATACAATCATTAAATGCCACAAATTCAATTTGAAAGAACTTTTATTCAGTAGAACGAAGTATTTTCTGTTGGCAAAACTAGAGATTTCTCTCTAATTTCCTGTCTGTACTTTTATAAATAAAATGCATTCTTTGGCTAAAATCTTAAAATTATTTTTTCATTGGAAGTTAGATTATTCTCTTAGTTTAAAATAAATTGTTAAGTATCTTGAACATGTAGTTTTGTTTAAAATAAAGCTAAGATTTGCTTTACATTGTGACAAATATTTACATTTTAGAAAACAAACTTCACCTGGGTTCAAGCAATATAATTTTTAAAATAGGATATGGATACAAATAATTATCTGTAAGATACTGAAGGAAGGTGAAACTACATTCACAGATCTTTTTTATCGTTATAGTAAAATTCATTTTACAAACTATGTAGAAGTAAATAGTGCAAAGTAATATACATGTAACATTTACAGTTATGGGAATTGAAAAATCAGAGTTTTGTGTCATTTAAATCAGAGACCGTCTCTTCTCAGTCAATAGGCTTGATCATCATTTGAACTGCTCTCAAGGAGTAAGAGCCGCCTCTGTACTCAGCCCAGAAAATGCCATCTTGGTGTTTGCTTCTGTAGTGGCCTCCTCTGTACCACACTCCATTCAGGTTAGAATGTGCACAGGCGTTGTACCACCAGCCTCCTTTATGGAAGTGAGCACAGTTACCTTTGAGGAAGAAAGATACCACAGTAAAAATTCCTTCTAAGTATGGTACTTGGCAATTCATCAAAAATTTACTGTACTCTGGAATAATTCAGTTTGCTCCTCCCATATTGTTTTCTTCATAATTAGTAGTTTTCTTTCATTTATTCTATTATCTTTGTCTCCTGTACTTAAAAAGACGGCTTAGTTGCCTTTATTGGTTCATTTTTTGCTTGCTTGCTGTGTACTTTTAAAAGAAATTTAATTTTCTAGTTAGTAGGGTAAATAAAACAAAATGTTTGCACATGAGAGAGATGAAGAGGAGATTGATGAAGGAAATGTACAGTTTGGCCTAGTAAAGGGTAAAGTGAGGAAGATTGAATTCTCAAAATAGCAAAACCATAATAACGGTGAAATAGCTTTACCAGCAAATAAATAGGTTTCTCTAAACGGGTACATAAGTTATGGTCCTATCTCTCTTCACCCTCTTATGCCAGTTTGAAACAGGTTGAATTAGAGACCTATGTGCTGCTTCCTAAGAAAAGACTTGAAGGAAAAAAATGAATCATTTTTCAATGAGAAGTATATGATGATTAAATTTAAAATTGTATGGATGGCCTAATTAGATTATTCTAATGAAAATATTTCTTAATCCTCTAAATCAAGCTGTTCTGTGACTAAGCCTCATTTCACAATCTTCTTCTTGCTCTTCCCCTCTTAAGATGCGCTCGTGTGCCATATATCCATTTGGCTTGCCTGCTAACCTTGCAGAACTTTTTTCAGGTGATTCCTGCACATTAGTCCTTCCTGACCAATCCAGTAGTACCCACCTCGGCCCTGCTGCCCATCACTTTCTTCTGTTCTCTTATTTGATTTTATTTTTCTTAGCAAATGTGTGTGTGTGTGTGTGTGTTGTGTGTGTATCACCACCTAATGAATCGTTTTGTCTCCTCTTCCTAAAGGTGAGCTCTAAGGGCAGAAATGTGCTCACTGCTGTATCTCCAGCACCCACAATAGTGTTTGGTACATGGTAGGTGTCGAGTTAATACATGAATTTGAGGCTGAGTTTTCTTTCCACATGAATGTGGTTTGGCTTGGCTTTGGTTTTCCCCCAGAATCTTCTTTTTCACAAATATCACACTTTGGAATTGTCTTATTGAAGAGATCCTAAAAGCTGTTTTTTTCAATAGGTTATATGTGCTTTGTGTCCAAAATGACCTTTCTAAAAAGATTTTAGTATCATATATTTTAATAACCAGGTTCTGTTTAATGCACAGAAGGTGATGATTCTATGAAGTTTGCTTTTATTTTTTACTTTTTTACTCACCTGCATACATATCTTTATCTCTGTCCAGTGTGGTGAATTGTTTACCATTATGCCACATCATAGAATCTCCTGCATTTCCCTGGTAAGTTCCTAGGCGCAGTCTGTAGAATTCACTTTCAGGTTCTAGACGAAAGCTACTGTATTCTGCATAGACTTTTTTATCACTCCAGTCTTCTAATTCAATCAGCAGCTTATAATTATCTTGGTTGCTAAGCATATAGATATTTTCTAGTCCAAGCCAATATTCACCATCACTGTTTCCAAACCCTTTCTGTTAATAAACAAAGGAATATTAGGGTGTAAATAAATGGAGAGATGGTAAACATTGGTATAGATAACTTTAACATTCAGTAACATAAACATGTTGGCCATTTCAATAGTAATGTGAACTTCCATTTTAGTAGATCACCTGATTTTTATAAGTTCCACATTGTCATTTTGTTTTGCTTTGCTTTCTCTTAAAATGTCAGTATTTATTTCCATACCCAGCTTCAAACCCTACAAATAACACAAAGGCAAAACAGAACAAAATTTCTTTATGTCTACTAAAAACATTAACTGGTAAACTACCTACATCCTTAAAAAGTTAGGTCCCTATTCTCATACTTAATCCAAAGAGCCTTTTCTTTTTCTCTAAAAGTATATGGATATTTCTCCTACCTTAGTCAAAGAAAAGCGGGTATCTGATATTATTAAGGTCATTCAAGGAAAATGATAGCATGCATTGTAGATTTGGGGTGGGGGGGTGGTACTGGGGATTAAACCCAGGGCATTCGTACTGAGCTATAGCCCCAGCCCATTTTTTTATTTTTTACTTTGAGACAAGGTCTCATTAAATTATTAAATTGCCCGGGCTGGGTTAGAATTTACCATCTTCCTGCCTCAGTCTTCCAGAATGCGGGATTAAAGGCACATGCCATCATACCTGCCTCCAAATTATCTGCTTTAGCTTTACTATAAGTAAAATTAGTAAATGTAAGAAGATAAAGTACCATAGTTGTAGAGTTCCCCTTCAAAAAGTTGTAAATCAGTTTGATAAAACAAATTAACCATTCTGTTTCAGTAAGCATTTGACAGTTTAGGTGTGCAGCAAAACAGATTTAGTCAACCTGATCTTTACACTCTAAATGTAGGACCCTCCCCCTTATTATCTGTGCTAGTTCTTGTTTAGAAACCTGTATGGCTTCTGATTTGGGTCTCTATTGATGTCACATGCTTAACTGCCAGTATATTTTCATCTAAGAGTGAGTAAATCACATGCTACCTCACAATTTTGAATGGGGAACTACCCATAGAGGAAATACAGTTTTTCCAATCTGCCATCCTTTAATTGAGGGTGTGTATATTACCACTCATAAAATTAGCATTATGAACATCCAAATCATTAACAAAGACCAGTTGTTTACCTTTCCAAAATGGTTACAACATGATCTGTTTCTATATGAAAATCCTAGTGTATATCACTCCCCAATAGCAGTTATGTCATAAATTTAAAACATAGTTATCAGAAATAATTAGCCTAAAAATGGGAATCATTTTTTTAAAGACCTCTACTTTGCTATTGCTTAAGTATGTTTGATGCTAATGTGACTTAGCAAATGGAATTGGGTAATGTTTGCAAGGTATAAATGTAAATAATCCAGGCTGAAGGGGTGCATTTTAAAGTATACCTTCACCTTGTGTTTTAAATTTGACTTTAAAATTAGAGGTGAGCATGGTCTTTTTCACAGATATAGATAAGGAAAATCATAGTGGTAGTTCTGTTAATTCCATAGCTTGTTCATTGCATAGGAAGAATGGCCACTAATGCAAGAGTTTCTTTGTTCCCTTTCCCTAGCTCACTGACTTACCTTATAATTTTCCCAGTTTCTGAAGAAGTTGACAGAGCCATCTGTTCTTTTCTGAATGACCGTCCAACCCCCAGGATCCAAACTGTTCTCACACCATATTTGTATCGGTCCATTGCTGTTTTCAGGTTTGATCATATAGATCCCACTGACTGAATGCCCAGCTTCCTTTGCGTGCTGACAGTCTTTAAAGGGTCCTGTAATTGAAGTATCATTGATTACCAGGAAATTTATGACAAAAGAGATACTAAAATAGTTTTTAATCAAGATTCTTACCTTTATGATTTTCTTTACAGCTACCACTTTTTATCTGTTGAGTACACAGTACTATAAAAGTTAAACTAAAAGAATTACTCCAATCCTACTATTTGGAACATTAACTTGTTTCATTTTCCACTCTTCTCTGTCTTGTTTGTATATAAACACTTTTATATTGTTATAATCCTAAAACAAGTAGAAAATTGGATTATGTCTTTAACGTAACAAACATTTCTATGGAACTCTAATCTCCCTTTTAGCACTTACAGTAAATGTATACTAGTCCTTGACATTGATATATCAGTGTTTATTAAAGTTCCATTCTAATATTTGCTGTTAAAATTAATTCTGTACAGATTATTTTTACTCTTGTTGGCTTGTCTTTTTCTCACATTTACTTAAAACACTGTGGGATTGATATCAAGAGGATATCCGCACACTTATATATCTTCATCGTATTCAGTTTACAGTCAGGAATATACTAGTCCCTTGAGATACTCAATGAAAATGGAGTACCAAAGTCCAATAAGTCTTAGAAATGCTAAATGTTATTTCCTCTTCAGAAATTCACAATATACATTCATATATGAAAGACTGAGAAGCCCTGAGATAAATCAGAGTTCCCAAACTTAATAGAGTTCCCAGATTTCACCCAATACAACATTAACAGTCCATGAAAATGCATTTCAGGAATGTTAGCATAACCCCCCACCCCCTTCAGTGCTGGGGATTGAATCCAGGGTCTTGCATACACTAGGCAAGTGCTCTACCACTGAGTTATATCTCTGGGCCAGCATCTGAGTGCCTTTCTAAAGCAATGTACCAGTTTATTACTGATAGTGATTTTATCACTTCTGTATAATGACTTTGTGATAGTTTATAGATGTTCCCACAGAACAATCAACTGAATTCTTGTATCTCAGTTGGCGGTAAGCCCTGTACTTATACCTGTTTTTCTCTAGTTTATGTTCTGAACTGCTGTGCTGCATTTGCCTCTGTGTTTCGTAATTTAGATATCCTATTTGTAATCTAACTGTTAAGTTCTTAAAATTTTTATTAAATCACAACATGTTTTGTAAAATCAGATGTGAAGTCAGATTCTTCAACTTGTAATTTCCACACTGTGGGGATGTAGAGAAAAAAGAGCTTAAGAGCTTTTAGTTTTACTAAACATCCTTCAGTTTCATCTTTCACCATTGTTTTGAGCCTTTGCAAAGGCAGGCATAAACAATTACGATTCAGAATTACCCTAAATATCTTTTAGAACAAAAAATAAATAAAAATTCCAATTGTCAAATTTTATGCTTTACTAGTTCTTAAATTCTGACATGCGTACATTTTAGAAATTATGTGAAAACAGTAAAAATTCATGTAAGAATTTCTGTTCTATAAGAACAATAGAACTGTTGAAATTTTGAGAAATGTGTTGTATGTACTGTGCCAAGAATATACACTGTCCCTTTTGGGCCTTATTAGGATTAAATTAATCACATTAAATAAATATTTATACATCTAAAACATTACAAGGGATTCTTGAGACTGTGAGCTCCATATTGCCTCTTGAGTATGAGAAAGTTTCTTGAGTATGAGAAAGTTTTTGTTTTCACTTCTTGTCTCACTATTTCAACTCTTAGTAAATCATCAATAATCATCAATAATTTTTTTTTGTGTGTGTGGTGCCGGGGATCGAACTCAGGCCCTTGTGCTTGCAAGGCAAGCACTCTAATCACTGAGCTAAATCCCCAGCCCCAATAATTTTTTTTATTAAATGACTGACTCAGTCTTTTCTCCCATTTTAAATACAAGAAAATTGAAAAAAATAAAGTGACCATCAACTTATCTACTCCATATTTTTGTTATGTTTCATAAATATTTCACTGTTTCGGATTTTCAAAATTTATACAATGTCCATAAGCACTACAGATTACTAGTAAAAAAACTGAAAAGACAGTTCTAGAGTTTCAATATTGTTCATTTTCCTCTTTTGCTATTTCCCTGTTTTTGCATCCATTGTGAAAGCCTCCAAAATAGTTATCATAACTGCTTTAAAATTTTTAATCCTTGTTTTTGGTGCCAGGGGATCAAAGTCAGGGCCTTGGGGTTGCTAGACAAGCAGTCTAACCACTGGGCTAACTCCCCAGCCCCTAAAATTCTTGATCTTTGTATTCCTGGCCTGCTGAGAAGTTTTGTTGTTTAAGTCATGAATGGAGTTGGGGTTTTTTTCAAAGACTTTATGTGTCTACTGAGACTATGGGCTTTTTGGTGTTTTGGGATATTAAAGTAGGAAGTTATATTGATTATATTTTGAATATTAAACCAATCTTGTATTCTTGGAATAGACTCATCCTGGCCAAAGTTTTCAGGGCCCTTATAAACTTGTAATACAAAATATTAATTTACTTGAGGAAAAAATCCTGTGTAAACCAGCATGACTTCTCTTTTATTGATACTAGTCTCTTTTTTTCCCGATCAGATATAAACTAACTTCACATTACAAGACCATGCATTGCAGTCAGGTCAGAGAAGGTAAAGAGGGTGTGTATCAGAATGAAATTTATGAAACCTTAACTTCCTGTGTGGGAGTAAGATGAAAGGAAAAATGAAGCATGACTTATTTTATATAATGCATGATAATGTATTTGTTTACTTGTAGGCAAGAACTTTATCTTTTGTTCTGGTATTCAGTTTGAGCCTACATAGGCCTTTCAGGATATTTATTGAACTAAATGATTCCTGGTAAGAATGGTTTCTGCAATTTCCTCGGTTCTGCATTGTTTTAACACATGCCTTTTCTGCATCTAGTGTAGGCTGGAGACTCTTTTAGTCCCAAAAGATAAACAACCGTAGAGTCAGGTGGAAAAATAACAAGAAAAGGAAAATTCCATTACAGCAAGAACTTCGATGGAGTTGTGCACAGGGCACATGGCAACAATGTCTAAGAAATAGCTGAGCTATCTGACCTGAGCTTTGAAGACTGAGTAAGAGGCTATTGGGGCAGAAGGTCTGATCAAGAAAACACATGAATAATGTCTCAGGCATAAAATAAAGGGTGGGAGGGGCTTAGCCTTACAGAGCAGTTACAGGTTTCTTATGTCTGAAATATAAATGACTGAGGATGATACTTAGAGCTCTTCTGCAGGCTATGGAGCCTCCTTCAGTCATTTGACTGCTTCACTTTAAAAATGTAGTCACTGTGGTTATTTCCAAAGTTAGCCAGATTCATTTCCTAAGTTATCACTTTCAGGGAAGTCAAGGTTATCTGAAGATCATTGTTCTTATTTTAAAACCTATTGGTACTGTAGTTTTTGTACACATGAAATGATTTTGTTGTAATGTACATAAATCTTTCAGAGATTTGCCCATTCTGCAACTGTCACCTTTGTGTTGTATGTCATCTTCGTAAAATGTTTACTGTATATTCATATGAGTAGTTTTGGTAGTTTACATTTTACATGTAAGTATACATTCAAAAGTTGGACTTCCATAAGGTTATTTGAATTCCTGCAAAATATTCAAAATGTCAAGGTTTTAAAAGTTGACAAAATCCAGGTTGAGTATATTTTGCCTAAAATTCTTAGGATAGAAGTAGTTCCAATTTTGGAGCTTCTCAGATTTTGGAATATTTGGATAGATTTTTAAAGTCAAAACTTCCCGTCAGCACTCAGAAAGTTTTAGGTTCGGGGGCATTTCTGATTTTCGGATTAATCTGTGTTTCTTAATTTGTGTTTGGCAAATGCCATTTGTTCCCTGTGTGTTTAAGCTGTGTGTTTAAACTATAGTTAACTCAAGCTTTTTTTGTTTTACACTACTAAAGAATTTATCGTTTTTTTCATATCCGATTAACACAATCATATTCTTGCAGTCCTACCTTATTTACCTAACAGAGCAAAGCACATAAATGGAAATACATTTTTAAAATGTAAAAATTTATGCTGGTCAGACCAAGCCATACACACTACCTTTTCACATGCATCACCTCATCCAGTCACTGCAACAGTCTCTTATCAAAAAACATTCTCTACAGAAAGTCAGCTGGGCCTTGAAAAAGCCTGGCCAGAATCCAAGTTTCTGGCATTCACATCTGTGCACTTAACACTGTAAATGAACTTTGTCAACTCCACTCGTCTGCAAGGAATGAACTTATTTTTTTAAATGTACTACATGCAAAAATTTAATGTTTTCTTTTGTAAAATACTAGCCTATAGAGCAGCCACTGAAAACAATAACAGTTGAGGATTTTCTTGATAATGTTTCTTTTAATTTTTTTATTTCTTATTTACTTATTTATTTTGATAACTTTTCAATTGTATGATTATCTTCCTGAATATTTCATTTTTAAGGTAGAGAGAAGGTAATATTTCTGGAAAATGTTTTAAAAGTAAAAAAAGCTTTCATTATTTTATAGAAGTTCATTTATTTTTAAGTGTATTTGCCTTACAACCATTTCAAAAGAAAGTATAAAATTACTTGTTATTATAAAAAGTTTAAAATAGCTGTAGTGAACTCATCATGTAGTGCCTCCCCCCTAAACCTGGCAATTTTGTGCTCTCTTATTAGTGTATGCTAATGATGCCCTTCAGTTTAAGAGATCACATTTACAGAGTAAGGAAAGAGTGCTTACCTAACACAAAAAATAATGAATAAAATAAAAATCTTACCTGTATCCCCTTGGTTTTTACATTAAAGATGAGTTTACTGGGGATATATAATTGTCCCATTAAAGGGGACTTTCAACTCCAGCATAGGATATAATTCATCTAACATTATTGTTTTCTTGTACTAAACTTCACTATATAATAAAACTTAGAACCGATATTTTTGTTTTATATAAGCACTTTCATGGTTTATAAGTATATAAACATGTGATTAGTCGTATCTGTTGATATCAGTGGCACCATCCACCTAAGATTCAGGGCCCATATAAATTGCTCAGCGGCAGTTGTCTGCATATTTACATAATTGCACATTCCATTAGTTTAAAAACAATTCACAGACTTCAGTTTTGTTTATTTATAAATTACACATACAACTATTCTGCTAAATTACATACCTTAAAAACTTACACAAAACATACATTTTAAAAAGATATAAAAAATAATTTTCATATTCAGTGCATCATTTTGTTTGCATCTTCCCTTTTGCAAATCAAAGTTCTTAACAGTATTAAAAAGGATCATCATTTACCTAATTTTATGTGTGTGTGGTTTTGGGGATTGAACCCAAGGCCTCACACATTTAAATGTGTACTCTACCACTGAGCTCTAGCCTTAGCCCCATCATTTACCTAACTAACTTAATAATACTCTGGCCTGTTGCTACTGTCACAGCAATCTAGACTAAAAGAATCCTATACCATGTATTAAATATTTTCATGAAGAGTTTTAGAATGACAACTTTAAGAGGCTCTAAAATGTTACCAAATCAGGTAGCCTTACTTAGCTGCTATACATGAGATACGGTATCCTTCTACCAGAAGGGAGTTCATAATGTAGTTAAGAGGCATTTTACTTAGGTATGTACATGTATCAGTTCCTGATAATTCAAGAAAGACTATATAAAATATATGTTAACAGAGTAGAAGTGTTCAGGGAGAGTCACTTCAAGTCTCTTGAGTGTTAGGGGACTTCAAAGAAGAATTTCAGCTTCTTCGATTCATTCATTCATCTGATCTCAGTCTTAAATTTTGAGCAAGAGTCATGGAAAATATGTAGGAGAATGTGAGTAGATTCATTTTATTGGAAAAGAGTTTTTTTTTGAAGGAAACAAGTGGAAGGAAAGCTTGAAAGTAGGCTTGGTTCTTTGAAGGAGGACATTGTTCTTAGGTATCCTAAGCAAATTGGACTTTGCTGTTTATAGTTAGGAACTGTTGAGCAGAAGTGTGATGCATGGGTAGTTTTAAAATGGCTTTGTGGACAGTGTAGAATATGTTTTGATAGACAGAGTAATTGGCATTGGAGAAAGTGGCAGACTGTTACACAGTTCTTAGTGACAGCAAACATTCGAGTGCCAGACACCTATGAAGCACCCTTCAAGTGTTCAACTGTACGAGGACACTTTTCTTCACTATTTTACAGATGAGGAAATTAAGACTTGGGCGTGGAGAGCAGTCTCAGTAAGTCAGAAGTCTCTGTCTTCTGGCTACTGCCATGGATAGTTTGAGTCTAAATTAATAGTTCTGTCTCTGATTAGAAATGAGAGATGTAGGTAAAATTCAGTTGACTTTGGGTAGGTATAAGGTAGGTGGGAAGTGTCAAAGATGAGCCAGAGTAATTTAGAACTGAGTGGTAACATAAAATACAGAAATTGAAATCATTTGACCTATAGCTTTATTTGCAGAAATCTATTCCAAATTATATAATCATAGAAAAACAAAAAGGTTATTTTGTAAAAGCTACAAGAATATTGATCGCCATGTTTATGGAAAGGCTTTCCTGGTTTACTGTTTATTAACTTAATTAACTATTGATATTAACTATTTCTTAATATCTAGCTAGTGATAAAGCTTTTTAAAAAAGTTTATTATGTACTAAACTCAAATCAAAGTGGATCAAAGATCTAAACATTAAAACAGAAACATTAAATTTACTGGAGAATAGAATAGGAAGAACCCTCGAAGACATAGGGGTAGGAAAAAAATTTATGAACAGAACCCAGACTGCACAGGAAACAATACAAAGAATCAGTGCTTGGGACCACATGCCCTTAAAAAGGTTTTGCACAGCAAAAGAAATCACCAATAGA
>PVJO010026700.1:0-20709 GCA_004026905.1 Hystrix cristata
GGGCTCCCCAGTGAGGTGGAAAGCATGGGTGACACTCCAGTGTGATGAGATGGATGCCCAGACCAAACAATAAATAAGCAAGACCCTGGGTGGCCACGCAAGCCAGAAGAGAGTGGAGCGAGAGGGGTCGAGGCATGGCCTCACCCCATCAGTCGGGATGCTGAGAAGAGCCCCTCATGCTGAAGCCAGCAAGACCTGAGGGAGAGGAGGGCCGAGCCCTGGGCAGGGTGGGTGGACCTTTCTGCTGGCATAGCCTGACATCCAGGGGACATCCAGAGGAGGCGCGGGAAGCCATGGGGGCTGGAGTACAGCAAAGTGGGGGTAGGAGTCCGGGAGGAAAGGGAGGACCCCAGAGTCCAAGGGTGCATTGCTGCCCAGGTGACTAACTGTGGACGGAGCACTCGAGGGAGGGCAGTGTGCTTTGGAAGAGTCACTCTGTGCCATGGTGCACAGAACCTAGTGCATAAGGGTCTCCAATAAGCTTGAATTCCCTCTCCCACAGACCCCACACATGGGCAGTTTCCACATTCCCGAGGCCAGCATAGGCCTTGCAGACAGGAGGTACTCGAAGGCACTCATGATGCTGAACCTAATGCCTTTTGTCTACGTGTCTTTGAGGATGCCCTACAACCTTGCCATGCCTCGGTTTCCTCATCTGTAAAATGGGAACAATTCCATGCCCAGACCTCACAGGGTTCTCCTGAGAAATCAGTGAGTTAATACAAGGACCGATCACGAAATGCATATCGTATTTAAGTTTAAAAACATATTACAGTAAAAGAAACATTTCCATTCATCCTCCTTAAAATTCATCCCCCTTCCTTTGAACACTACTTTCCCGTCATTCTTGCCACTTTCTGAGGCAGTTCAGGGAGTCCTCTTTCCTGAGTGTGTTTGCACACTGTGATCAAACAGTCAGTGACTGCCGGTGCCGCGAGCCATTCAACAGAAGAGCAGACTTGTCGAAACGTCACACACGTCCTGACCCACCTTCTTCACTAGATGTGGCCCCACGTGGCTTCTGGGTCTTCCTCAAAGTCAAAACGAAATGCAAATGTTTCGAATCAATTCAGAACATGGAAGGAGTCATAACACAGCACTAAAGACACTCAGGAAAGAGGACTTCCAGAATGGCTTCAGAGAGTGGCAAGGATGATGGGATACGATGTTCGAACTAGGGACAGTACTTTGAGATGGATTACTGACAATGTGCCTGTTACTGTAATACATGTGTTTCTCATTTAAATATTCACTGCAGTTTTTGAACACAGTGCACTGGGACATTTGGAGCAGTCCCTGACACATAGTAAAAAGTCACACTATTGTTTGTCAGCTATTGTTTTTATTACCATGAGTTACCCCAACCCTCCTGCAGAAAGCACAGCGTGGCCAGTGAGTTCCATGTAACCATGCGAGTCACATAGCTGTGCCATCCTACCCTGGCCACATCTCACTGTACTTAAAAATGTGCCACTGACATGCAAGGAATTGAAACCTTTTTTATCATGATCTGAGCCCAGAACCTAACGACATGTTCCATGGGTGCTCGAGAGCATTCTGCATAAGACTTCATCTGTTTTGTGCTATTGTAACAGAACACCAGATCCTGGGTAATCTATAAAGAAAAGAAATTGAATTCTTGTAGTTTCAGAGGCTATGAGGTCCAAGGTGGACGGCTGTATCTAGTGAGGGCTTTCTTGCTTCTTCATATGTGGTAGAACCTGGCCAAACCAGCAAGGGAGATGAGATGAACTTGCCTTTAAAACAAATCCCTCCCAAATAGTGACGTCAATTAACACCTGAGGACAGAGCGATCATGACCTCATCACCTTCCGGCTCCCGCTCCACTGCTGCATTCCAACTCGGGAACTTTGGGAGAGGTACTCAATACATAGCAGCACCATGTTAGTATTTTCTGTATTTTCTAGGAAACAGCAGAGTAGGTGGAAGGAAGTTTGTGCTCTTTGGTTTGTGGGTTTTCCTGAGTTACTCACTGTTTTGGCAGATTGCATTGCTCACACATTACTGACTTTGAGTCACAACGAAACCGCCCAAGATGGTTTGTTTATAACTGTACTCGTGGTGGTTTCTTATTTATAGGTGCTGTGAACCTGCCTGCCTGCCCCACTGCATCTCCAGTGCAGTCATGCCCAAGTCTTTGCATACTGAATTGCTCATGTATCACAAATCACCGTTCTTTTGTTTCTCCTTCGTATGTGAAGGCACAAGCAGTATATGTCTGGCCTCTGTAGGCATAAGCAGATTGTGCTACCTATAGTTTTGATTTCAAGGTAATAAAAAGACATATACTTTAAAAGGGAGGGAGGGAGATTAATTTTAGTTTTTTCTAAGAAATAAATAGGTCAGGGAAAGAAAGCTCACATTGGTAGAAGGGTCATGGTGGAATTTCAGGCATGTAAACACCACTTAGAGAGACACTCTACGCTCTTCAATTACTCTGACTGTCCACGTTGCTCCTCCTCTTGGTCTTTAAGATACAAATAATGTCAGTACCTCCCTTCCCTTCAAAGCACAGAGAACTGAGGAAATGCCTTTGTTCTTCTACCCCGGATGAGTTTGTTATCTTTTGGAGGGAAATGTGCCCTGCCAGGAGGTGGAGCACCTCAGTTTTGGTCCCCTTCTATTGGTAACGTCAGGATACTGAACTTCTCTGGACCTTCATGTGTAAAGGGGGATAAACAGTCCCAATCCTGAGAGGAGAGTGTTTTGAGGTTGATGGAGGACCTTAGGAATAAAGCGACAGGTGCAGGAGGGCTGAGACCACACCTATTGGAGAGACTAAGCCAGGCTCTGCCCAGACCACGAAGCATGCTGAGAAGAGCTCCAGACTGGATCTGCCCAGAGCTGGCCCTGTGCCCTGTCCATCCTCCTACCTTCCACCCCTGACAGCCAAACGGGCACAAAGGCAGAACCAAAGAGAGAGACTCTAAGGCCCATTTTCCCACAGAAGCCCTGTGAGATTTATTAAAGGTTAGGCCTACCTGTGGAAAGGGGAGACAGGTACAGACATAAGAGATCTTTTCTGTGATTCATTGTATGTGTCAGATTGGCTGGAGATGGCACATTCTGAGTGTGTCTGTTTCTGGATGAGATGAGCATTTGAATCTGGGGACTCAGTAAACCTGGTGGCCTCCCTGTGGTGGGTGACATCCCATCCCCTGAGAACCTAAGTGGAACAAAGTGCAGGAAGCAGGAATTTTCCCTGCCTCCCTGTTTAGCCTGTGCAGATCATCTTCTGGCCTTGGACTGGCCTTGGGCCTCTGTGCTCAGGCTGGAGTTGAGTTACCAGTTTTTATTTATTTATTTATTTATTTTTTCTTTCATGTATTGGCTTTCTTGGCTCTGTTTCTCTGGAGAACCCAATAATTCTATTCTAAGAATAGAAAGAAGCTAAACTCCAATTATTCCACAGGTCTGAGAATTGTCTTCTTGTGGAAAAGAAGGAGACATCAACATTTCCATGAGCAGTGGCAGGACTCAGATGAGGGGTCCTCATGTACACCTTGGCTAAACATAGGGTGCCCATTCTCTCCTTTGACCAGCACCTTCTCTGGCCAGTCCCTGGGCTGTGTGTACCACTTAGTCTTTCTAGGGCAGTAGAGAAACTGGGTGCAGACAACAGTCAAGCCCAGACCATGGTCAACTGTGATTGACTGCGGTAGCATTGAGAACTGGGGGTAATACAGAGCAGGGTCACTTGGCCTAGCCGGGGCAGACAGGTGTCAGGCAAGGGCGGTGGAGGCAGATTTGAGACAAAGAAAAGGATTGGGAGTCTGCCAGCCCCAGGCGGAAGGAATGGCTGTGCAAAAGCTTGGCGGTATAGAAAATGTGGTGGGTTTAGGATTGACTCATAATCAGTCTACTGAGCATGAAGTACAAGGTTTGGAAAATCTAGAATTCAGTTCTACTGAGTAGATATGGAGTGGCCATGAAAGCCCTTGCATAGCCTCATAAAGATTTTTGACTGGCCTTTGGGCAACTGGGAGGCCACTGAGGGGTTAGACACAGGACAGCAACATAGCCGGATTTGAGTTTTCAAAAGACCTTGGTGTCTCCCATTGTGTTGTACAAGTGCCACAGTAGAGAAATAGTTGGTGTACTCTTCTGAAGTAAGACAGAATATGACAGGAATTAGTAAGAAGGGACTGATTGGGTAGGTGTCATAGGAGGAAGAAAAGCAGAGAATGGTTGGAGGAGAGCCTGAGATGGCTGATGTCAACAGGCGGCCAGGCAGGGCACATCACTCATGTGGACAAGAGATAGACTTAAAACATTCCAGAACAAGGCGATGAGCTCTGTACAGTGAAATCTATATAGGACAACATCACATTAGTTTCTGTACCAATCTCGAGAGCTGGTTAATCCTGGAAGTTGCTTATTTAGAGAGAGTAACTGACTTGCCCCCGGTCACACACGCAGGCACCCAGGTCTGAGTCTAGCCGCTCTATGTTAACTGCGATCCTGAATGATCAGAACCTCCCCGTGGCCTGCTGCTGTGTTGCTGAAATGTGTTAGGACCTAAGAAACGAAGCGGGTTATCCTGGGAAGCCTTGGACCATACAGCACAGCATCATGAGCCCTCTGAGTGAAGGGGACAGGTCCATCAAAATCCATCACTTTGAGGAGAAGGATCTTCGGTTGCCATGTTGACTGGTGATGGGGAGAGAAGCTTTCCGTTCTCATTGCGCAAAAACAAAGTGTATTTTATTCTATGATAAGCTATAAACTGCCTTGCAGTTTCTTCCCGTCCTGGATGCCTCTCCTTCCCTTGCTCCTCCCTTTGTCATACGAGTTTCTCATTCCTGCCAAATAGGTTGGTAGAGTTGGAAATGTTCACCGTGTGCTCTGATGGCTGCCAAGTTCCGCATCTGGCTTTCTAACCTGACACAAATTCGCACACCCTTCCAAGCCCAGCTCACACGGCTCCTTCTCGTCGAAACTTCCCACCTCTGTGCTGCGCCTCTGTGACTGCCGAGGTCCTCACATGGCTGGTTAAGGTCAGTCCCCGCGTCTTGAGCACTGCCCCAGTGAGCTCTCTGGGCGCTTACTCTGGTGGGCTTCTCCCCCTTCAACTCTGAGGGTCCCATCCAAGAGTGGGGGCCTCAACTCTTCACCTTCGCACAGGCCTTCCTGGATGTGACTTCCAGCTGGTTACCGAATGAACCATGAGAAATGCACGAACAAATGAGTGAATTGAAAAGATGCTGGTAAGATGAGCTGTAATGAAAACTCTGTCTTTGAGACATTCAACGTACTTTATTAAATTCTTTTTATGAATCACACATGCTAGGTCCAAAATAGCCTTACAGTCTCAATGTTTTCAAGTGAAAATTGACTTTTATACAACTCTCAAGGCCACTCCCCTGATACTGCTACCCACGTAATCTTCCCTTTTATATGCTTTACAACTGGGGACATGCTGTACAAATTGCTCGAATAAGACAAAAATAAATGTTTTCTTTTTAAAAATAATATAATGGGGCTGGGGATTTAGCTCAGTGATTAGAGTGCTTGCCTTGCAAGGACAAGGCCCCGAGTTCGATCCCCAGCACCACACACACAAAAAAAATAATAATAATATAATGGACATAGTTCCACAACATTCTCTATTTTGAATTATGTAGCGTTTCATTTTATGGTCATACAATTATTTAACCAAGTTTCTAATGGAAGGAAAGAATGAAATGCTAGGTATGAGAGCACACTCCTATAACCCCAGCACTCTGGGAGGCTGAGGCAGGAGGATCGCAAGTGCGAGCCCAGCCAGAATAATTCAGGGACTTAACGAGACCCTGTCTCAAATTTAAAAATAAAGATGGCTGGAAATGTAGCTCATTGTGAAGCTTCTGAGTTCAATCCCCAGTACTTCAAAAACAAACAAACAAAAGAAGAAGAATACACTGATTAATAGTGCTACCACCAGGGCCCGTTAGCCTTCATCCTCCCCGGTTCCAGGGAATACTTTGTTCACTCTTGGACCTGGGGCTTGACTTGTGGATGAAAGTGACGGCTTTGTCAGTGTGGGCTCATCCAGCCCATTTGCACTGTATTTACTTGGTAACTGGCATTTTTGCTCATTTCCCCCAGAGCACCACAGGCAGGTGTGTCTTGTGTGTACGCGCGGTCCTCTGTGCTCGTGGCAGGAGGGAGTGAGCAGTGTCTGGGTGGTCACATCTGGCAGAAGAGTTGGGACGAGGTGCGGAGTTTCCTGAGGCACAGTCAGAGCCTGGGAAGCTTAATTAATGGAGCTATTCGCTCGCTGGATTCCACCCAATCAACGCAAAGCAGTCTTTACGAATGGACAGTGAAGTTCCTTTTGGTCTCCCATTATTCGAAACAGTTCTGTGCACTTTCCACAGTATCTTCTTCCTCAAACGTTCTAGTAACTCCTAAATGTCAAATTGTTGAATCAAAAGATTCACTGCTTTTAGAGGATTTGATGCACGTTATCAAATTTTCCTTCCAGGAGATCACAGAAGCTCTTACTCTAGAGGAGTCTATCAATCTTTGCTCATCCTTGAGTAGGGGCCAATGACCTGAAATGTATTTGTCTGTTTGTTTTTATTTATGTCTGAGACAAGGTCTCGCTATGTGGCCCAAAGACAGTGACGTGAAGTTTATATAGTGGTACCTCTGTTCATGAACTTGATTCTTTCCATGATTCTGGTGCTATGCTTACAACTGGGTTGCAACCAGAATCGTGGAACAAATTCTGTGACCAGAATTGTGGATATAATTAAATTCATGAATGGAAGTACCACTGTACATATTTTTGAGACGGTCCCAAGCTGGTCTAGAACTCCTGGGCTCGAGCGATCCTCTGGCCTCAGCACCCTGAGTAGCCTGGACTACAGACACATGCCACAACATGTGGGTAGTGATGTGAAATTTAGATGTGTGCTTCTTCAGTGGTTAAGTAGGTTGAATACACTCATATACGCATGTTGGTCTGTCTTAGTTACTTTCTCGTTGCTGGGACAAAATACTCTATATCCACAATTTAAAGGAGGAAAAGTCTATTTTAGCTCAGTTTGTAGAGGTTTCAGTTCATTGTTGGCTGGCTCCAAGGCAAGATGGCATGACAGAGGGGCATGGCGGAGGAGAAGTGGTTTACGGCAGGGTAGCAAGCTTTCCTTTCCCCATTCATTCCACTGAGGGTACAAACCCATCGGTTGGTGCCACCCACACCCAGTGTGGGCCTTGCCATTATCCACACCCAGAACCATGCGGAACCGATCAATGTACTAACCCAGTTATCACACCCATAATCCACTATCACACACTCACCTTCGAAAAGTACCACCTATGAGCTCATGAGGCTTTGATGGGACATCTACATATAAACTATAACTTGGTCATTTGAATTTCTTTTCCTTCTGCCTCTGCCTCCCTAGTAGCTGGAACTATTGGTCCACACCACAGTGCGCAGGTCAGCTGTGCATGTTTCTCATGTGAATTGTTTTTTTGCTTTTGTGGCCCATCATTTCCTCTGGGATTCTGTTTTAGTTCTCATATGGCAGCTGTCACTTGCTGCTTACAGGGAAGCAAGACTGCTGCATTCGTCTTTTGCTCCCCTGCCCTGGGTTCTGCTGGGCTGCCCCTATGCTCTGCTCTAACTAAAGGGATATGGGAACAGGCAGGAAAGCCTAGTGGTTTCCGCTTCTGCCCTCTTGGAGGCTGGTTCCCATGTGTCAAATCTACAACCTGGAGATCACCAGGCTGTGAGAAGTTAGTTTCGCCACACAGATGATCCACGAGGAGGAAGGCAGAGGCGCCCACCAGCAGCCCTGATGGAACCCCTCATGGTGACCCTGTGAGTTGGGACCTTGTAGGTGCCCCTCGCCTTGTCCCAGACACTGAGCTGATGATGAAACACGGGAGCGGAGAGGAGTCAGCCTTGCTGCACCCTGCTCTGGCTGCAGAATCAAGAGCAAATTCTGTTTCAAGACACTGGTTGGGATAATTTGATACACATGAAGGAGACTCCAAAGTGCTTACTATTTGCAAAGATTCTATAAATTAGGGTTTCTATATTGAGGAGATCAAGTGCCAGGAGTTAACTACCATGGCTACATTTTCCCCTCAGAGTTGTTTGGATTTCATTATAGTTGTTTTATGTAGACAAATATATTAATTTTTCCCTGCTTGGTTTCTGATTTCATTATCATCCTCAAAGCTCTTTCTCACCTCAATTAAGCACGATGATAGTCACTTTATTTCTACCATTATTGATTTTATCTGTTTTTATACATTATATTAAAGGTTTTCATCATTCTAGACTTTCCCCTGAGCCAGGGCAGGAGTAGAAGAAAAGTCATTGGTTCCTTCTGTTGGGCCTGAGGTGAGAAGACAGAAGGGGAGTGAGAAGGGTGAGGAGTCGTGGGTGGTAGCACACCTGGCTGCAGGAGGGCGTGGCAGGTGATGCTGACAGGCAAGGTCAAGAGTACGAGCTGCACCCCTCCACCTGCTTGGTCCTTTGGGCCCCCTCTGTGACATCATCTCTTCCATTCAGTCAAGTGTTACCATGAAAATCTGAATTAGAAAAATATTTAGCATGAAAACTTTAATAAGCCTATTCAATTTGAAATGAATTGAGAATCTACTATAATAAAGATAGAAAATATCTTTTAACATGTCCCCCTAAGTAATATTCTAACTTATCTTTATAACTCTAGGGGGTTGGGGTGTAACATCTGCATATCGAGACCATACGGTTTCTACCGTAGGAAAAGTTCTGATGTGGGAGGCAGGGACAACTATGTTTGAATCCTGTCTTTGTCACTTGTGGCTGTGTAGTGTCAGATGGATGTGATGACTTGCAGTTGGAAAGATTATGTAATCTAAGAGATAAGCTATGCACAGTGCCTAGTAAGTGCTCAGTTAATGCTAGTGGTGGTAGGAAGTCTTATTCATGTAATGTGATATGAGGAAGCCTTACAAAAAAGAAAAGAAGCTAATAGCTGAGCGTGGTGGCACACTTTATAATCTCAGTACCCTGGGAGGCTGAGGCAGGAGGATCACAAGCCGAGCTCAGTCCAGGCAACTTAGCAACTTAGCATGACCTGTTTCAAAATAAAAAAAAAAATTAGAAAAGCGTTGGGATTGTAATTCAGTGTGAAGGCCTTGAGTTCAATCTCTAATACTAGGAAAAAATTGCAGTTAACGTGCATTGAATCTTTACTATCTTTCAGGAGTTCTGCTGAGCATTATACCATTTACTCTTTACAAAAAGTGTGAAGTAATTACTATTATTCTTATTTCCTTTTTACAGATTTGAAAATATGATTTAGAGTAGCACAAGGAATTTTCTACAGGTATATGGAGAATAGAACTGGGAAGCTGAGCTAGGAAACTCTACATCATAAATTCTTTATTGTTTGACTACATTACTTTATTGGGTTTTTAAGTAACTTATAAAGCAATGTAAAGTACCAAGTATGTGTATAAAACTCATTAAAAATATATAGGACATTTTAGTGAGGTTGTGTGAGGCTATGCTGCAACAACAAATTAGCCCCCTGATTCTCAGGTGTTTAACAGGGCCAATGTTTATCTCTCACATAAGTGGAGCCTGATGCAGGCCAGACAACTGCCTAGAGGCATTTTCTTCTGGGAGATTCCACCGCCTTTCATGTTCCCTGTTGTCCCACAAAGTCTGGGTTGGCCCCATCTGAACAAGCGACCGTCTGGATCATGGTGGCAGGTAAAGGAAGAGCTGCAGAGTCTTGTGGAATCTTTGGTAACCAGGCTGTGAAGCGAATGTACAACTCCCAAGCACATCTCCTGGCCTGGACTCAGTCCCAGGCCCTCAGCCTGACCACAAGGGAGGCTGGGCAGCATTACCTTGTCATGGGGATAGGAAATGGCTTGGCAAACAGATCTGCTCTCTGCAGTGGAATTGTAACTCTGTAAACAAGAAAACAAGATTGAAAGTAAAGACTTTATGTGTCCAAATGCAATGAGGAATCTCTTTTATTTATGTGGCAAATAAACTATATATGAGTCTACTGATCAATGGGAAGCATTTTTAAAATAACAAAAAAGGAAGAATCATATATACTATTTCCTTTGAAACTTAAAATGTACCCATTTTAAAGTTGGTGAAACTGACAAGTAGAGAACTGATGTGGCCACCTTCAACTCCCATGGCAAGTTATGGCAGAAATAGGACTAGATTTGAGTTCTCTTTGTATTTAACTTTCTGCTTTCCTGGCTTCATAATCAAATCATTTCAGTTTTGTTCACACGTGGAAACCTGTTGAATGGATTTTAAGTCCTTTTCATTACTTGTTTGTTTAGCTACCATTTCCATCGCCACTTCAGCTGTTTGACCTACTGTAGGATGCCATGGCCTGTTGCAGAAAATACAGTCTGGTGGGCAAGAAGCATCAGCTTGTATGGTCCAGGCTTCTGGGTACCACATGAGACCTGGAGACGGGAGGCATCATGGAGCAGGTGTGGAGTCCTGGGAGCAGCCCGTAGCAGGAACGTGCAGATCCTGTGTTCCCGAGAGGACAGATCCTGTGTCAGGCCCCGCTGAGGCCAAACGGTGGCCCAAGAACGACTCGGTCTCGAGGCTCAGCAAAGCGGCCCTGAGCATCCCGCTCTCCCTGCAGTGGGGGCCGAGTGGTCCGGCCTCCCCGGGACTCCAGGACCCTGGCTGCATGAGTGGCGGGATGGCCGTGGCTTGATCCGTCTCCTCCTGTGGTGAAGTCAAGTCAGTGTATTTTTATTCCCAAAACACTGTGGTGTGCTATTCTCAGGATCATCTGTCTAAGGTTCTGAATTCCCAGAGGAAGATGAGGCATGCCACCAGGGGACGTCTTCATATACAGGGAACCGTCTTGCCCATGAACAATGAGGAGCCAGGCTCTGTGTGACGAAAACAACTCTTACATCTTGGTAGCTTTGGAAAAGAAAGTTTGCTTCTCATGCGCATTACACGCCTGGTGTGTGTTGTTCACTGGTGGGAGATGGAGGTAGCTCTCTCTGCAGTCACTCGGGGACTCTGCTGGCAGGATAGTCATCTCATCACAGCCACCGCAGAGGGGAAGGCAGGCTCACGTATGGACTATTTACAGCTTCTGTGCAGATGAGACACGAGTCACTGTGGTTCACATCTGGTTGGCTAAAGCAAGCCATCTGGGTGCACCTGTCATTCAGGGCCCCTCTACCCTCTCTGGGCCATCCTGTCCACATCCGCCTGCCCCTCAGAGGGCTCTTGCCATCAGGGGCCGTGTCTTACCCAAGCGTGCATCTCTAGAGCACAGCCCAGGTTCTGGCGCCTAGGCCCTCCGAAAACATGTGTTGGACAAATTAAAGTGGCACCGATACACACAAAAAGAAATCTGCTTGGGGACTTAGAGGCACACTCTCCTTTATTCCTCTCTTCATACTTCGTGATCCTTAAGAAGATGCCAGACTGCCTCGTGGTCTTGCATGGGAGCATGTGCAGGTGTCGGCCCACCAGGGCTGAGCATCAGAGTAGGTGGTGGCCGCATCTCCAGGGTCTAGGCATGGCAAGGGGAGCTTTGGCTCGGAGGGTCTGCATTCTAGGTCATCACCCAGGGCAGTCCTCAGACACCGTGGAAGGAACCTCCCCGACAGCCAGCGTGGCTCAGGCTGGAGTCCGACAAGCCCCTACCAGAGTGGGCCGAAGGGAGGGATGTGTGTGCAGGACGATCCCCCACACACGAGGCAGCTTGTGCACAACCTTTCTGTCCTCCCTTCTTCCCCCCGGCTGCCAGGCCATCTGGTCCACCGAGCACTGTCAGGCCTCCGAGCCAGGATTGATCGCCGCCCAGGGTGTGGCTCTGAAATGGGGCCACAGACTGCTATGGATTGTTGGGGACCGAGAGCCTTTCTCCGTGGGGCTGGGAAGGTCATAGGCACTCACATGTCCATTCACCCTTTATCCATTCAGTCCAGAAGGCCTCTGATCAAGTGCTGTTTTCCTGGGGCTGGAGAGTAAGGGAAATCTGGTCCTTGACCCCGGGCATGTGCTGTCACACACACACCAGCAAAGGTGGGGTGAAGGTCCGGTGGGGTGCTGGGGAAGGGGGAGCAGCCACAGCAGGTCTCCCGACCACAGCAGAGGTCGCATGAGCAGAGGCAAGGACACAGGGACACAGGAAAAGACTGGCCTCCTGGAACCGCATCACGTTAGCACAGGAGGTGCAGGCCTGGGAAGTGTCTGTCAGCCTCTGCAGGGGTGTGGTCAGTGCCAGAGAAGCTAAGGGAGTTAGGTGTTAGGGTGCGTGACCTGTGGGGCAGGGCGAATTTGCCCCCAGACTTTCTGTGGAGACTTTGCTGCTCTGTCCACTGCAAGGTGAGCTTGGGGCCAAGTGGACTCTAGGCGCCCCAGCGGGGGAGTGGGGTAGGGCAGGATTGGAGCACGTACCTATTTTTTTTTTTTTCTGTTCTAGTTAAATAAAAACCCATATAACAAAAGTGCTGCCTAAGCCCTGAATCCATGTGTGCACAGGCCCCTTTCAAGTGGATTTGCTGAGTTAAACCAGCTCGTTGGACTCTTCTAAAGATGGGGCCAAAGCAGCAAATGTTTAACCAGAAAGGAGACAGGCAAGTCCTGTGCTTGGCCCCTGTGGTGACCTCAGGCATTCTTGAAAAGTGCTGCATGGGGCTTCTCCCCCACTCTGGCAGGGGCACCTCTGAGAAGCTGCATGAGCTCCTTGCCACCTCTCTCCAGCCGGCAGCTCTGAGATCCAGAATCTTCTCTAAACAGGACACAAACTCTTTGGAAAGATTTCTCTTTCTGTGGATAAATGAGGAGAAAATGCAGGTAGAATTCAGTCTGTGCAAAGGCCCTGAGGCAGGAGTGTCCACAGTCAGTACTAGGAGCTTGGAGGGGGCCAGTGTCGCTGAAGCAACAAGCCAGGAGGAATCTGGGGCCCGTAGTTCCCCTATGTGGACAGGAGACACAGTTGAAGACCCCAGTGAGTGCCTGAAATCCAACATAATACTGAACTCTAGATAGAGTTTTTTTTCCAGTTCATACACTCCTATGATAAAATTGAATTTCTAAATTAGACACAATAAGAGATTAATAATAATTTAAAAATAGAATAATTCTAACAATATACTGTGATACAATTGCCAGCATCCCTACTCTTTCACTGTGATTATTCAGCACAGCACAGGTACCCGGACACGAGTAGTGTTATAGCGCAACAGTGGGTGTGATAACGGAGGTGGCTAAGGAGTGACCGAGTCTGGTGGCTGTTAGAGAATGCTGAGTGGCTAAGCTGCACACAGGAGTGATTTGCATCCCTGGTGGGATGGAGCAAGTGAGAGGACCCAAGACTTCACCAGTCTACTCTGAATGGCACATGCTTTAAAACATAAATTATTTCCAGAATTTTCCATTTAATGTTTTTGGCCGTTGATCAGGGTAACTGAAACCACAGAAAGCAAAACCATGCAAAAGGGCTCCACTGTGTCATGGAGTGAGTGGCTTTATAACAGAAATTTATTTTCTCATAATTCTGCAAATGTCTGAGAGCAAGATCTTGCAGGATTGGTTTCTACTGAGCCTTTGCTTGTAGGTGACTCTTTGTCTTTTCTTGGTCTTTCCTCTACATCCATCTGGGTCCTAGTCACCCCCTTTCATGAGTTAACCCAGTCATACTGGCGTAAGGCCCACCCCGATGATCTCATTTAATCTTGCTTATCTCTTTGTAGATTCTATCTATATAGAGATGCAGTCAGGTTCTGAGTTGGGGTAAAGACTTCAACCCATGATTGAGGGAGTGCAGTTCGGCACATGCAAGCCATGCCTTGTGGGTCTGTAGGGCCTGAGAGAGAGTTCAGACCTTACTCAGAGCAATGTGAGGCCAGTGGAAGCTACAGGCTGAGGAATAAAGCGCTAGATTTGTTACCAAGCCTGGGTCTGGACGCTCATCCCAAGTGAAGAGTCCGTGTTGTCAGAAAAGGTGGCTTTCCCGCTCCCAGAAAGCAACCAAGGTCACTATTGTAACCTGCAAGGCAGAGGTGTTACCTACAGGAACCTACTAGGAGACTAATAATGTATTGCCCAGCTTTCTGACCTCCAAAATTACTGATTTTTGAGTCAACAAGGAGCAAGTGAAGCTGGAGGGTTTATTTAAATTTTTCTCCAGTAAATCTTTCTCCTGGCTGCTGTGTGCTGATTACAGTTCAAGGGGTTGAGTTGAACTGAAGAGGAGGACCATGGTGTGAACAATCAAAAGTCCCCTTTGGTTATGTTATTAGGTTTTGGGGTGCTGCGGTCTCCTTCTGGTGGTGATTTCTAGGTTCTTTCTGTCCTGAGCAAAGAATTGGTCAAGACAAGCACAAACAGTAGCAAAGCTTTATTAGAGTAGGAAAAGAAACAGGCTCAACAGAGTGAGTTTGGGTCAAGTAGGAAAAGAAGTACACCCTGTAGCGTGAAGGAAGGCCATCATGCAAGAGCAAACACAGTACTGAAAACGTAACGGGGACTATCCTTTTCATGTCATCTGCCCATCAGGCTGACATCGGGTCTAGGCCATCCTATGGAAAACCTGCTGGAGTCATTGTGAGAAGTCCACCTCCAGGACCTTGGGAACTGTTCTATGGATGTGTTCTGGGATTTTGTAATTAACAGGTCACACCCATTTCACCAGCCAGTTTTACCACACTCTAGTACCCCATCTCGTTTCACCCTGAGAGATACATATCCCCGTAGTTCTGTATGGGGTGCTGCGGGAGTGGAGGTCTCTGTCTTGTATGGCTTCTTCCAGCTGGAAGGGGCTGTAGACGCTACCCACTGGGGACTATGCTCTCTCCAACTACTTTAAGGTGTTGTAGCTCACTGGCTGTGGCTTGCAGAAGAGTAAAAATCTTAGAAAAGAATTAGTGACTCTTGAACTGTCTGTTTGCTGGGAGAAAGAAACTTTACTATTGGCCCAAATAGGAGGAGCAGGACAGATTTCAAGCTTCTTGTGGAGGACAAAGTATGGTAAAGGTGGAGGTTAGATAAATCATCAAGAACCTGAGAGCCATAGCCTTAACGAGATTACCCACACAATGTGTTTAATTAAAAACGGGAGCCTCAATACAGGTACTCATTTAAGCTGTGGTGAATTAGGGTCACGAGTGACCCTACTTATCTGCACCTGGAGCAATACTAGAGAGTCACTTTCTGAAGAGGAGCCTTAGGTCTTCCAGAGGTTCTCAGGAATGGCTTCCTTCCTAGTCCTCTCCAGGGTCTTGGAGGGGCAGATCGCTGATATCCTGCCTGCTTGCACATTTCCAGCAGATCACTTTTTCACAAGAGTGGCTAACTCCTGAGCCTGCATTAGAGAGGCAAGATTAGAAGTAGTGGAATTTTTATTATAACCTCAGAAGTGTGTAAGAGCATGGTCTGACATTTGTTAAGCCATTCCCCTGTTAGCCACAAGTAACCTTTGGTCTCAAGAATTGCTCTGACCTGGTAGGGAATCAGGACTTCTAGTTTCTGTCCTAAAGCCTTCCTCTGTATACATAGCTGTAAATGCTACTGCCCTCAGGCAGGGTAGCCATCCAGTAGCTACTGCATCTAACTTTTTGGGAAGTATGCCCCTGGAGAGAGTTCTTGTTCTAGCTTTTGGGTCAGGACACCCAAAACAATTATTTTTTCCGATGTATAGAGGAAGAAGGATTTTCTTAAATCAGGTATGCCATTATACCGTGTAGCCAGATCCACCTGTTGGCTACTTAAGTCGGGGAGACCTGGCACAGTCCCAACAGGTAAAATCCATTTTGGGTTTGCTGGAATTTGAGAATTGCCCCCAGTTTTGCCACTAAATCTCTTTCTTACAAGGGAATAGGACACTGTGGGACAATTAGAAACTCATGGTTAAATAGCTGGCCCTCAAACTGACATGTCAGAGCAGGAATCCCAGCTAATCTATAACTAGGGGTCCACTTGACCTCAAATATAGCTACAGATCTAGAGGAGGGTTTTCCAGAGAAGTAAGTCAAGACAAAATGTATTGAATTGGCTCACCTACAATGTCCAGCATTATCCAGGGTCCCTCAAAGGAAATTGTGGTATCCACAGACAGGGGTGTTGTAAGACACATTGGCTGCCCCACACTTAGAGCAGGGCCCAGGCAGTGGCTCGGTGCAGTTGTGTGTCAAGTGTCCAGACTTCTTGTGCTTGAAACAGGAACTCTTTCCTTGATTATCTTTGGGTTTTCCTTTAGATGATTTCGATGAGTTTAAAGCTTTGCTGATTGCAACAGCTGTCATTTTAGCCTTTCTTTTTTGATCCTCCTTTGGATCCTGATTATTGAACACAGAAAAGGCTATTTCCAGCAATGGGGTCATAGGTGTCTGGGGTCTCATCTGAAGTTTCTTCATCAAACACATGAGAGAGACCCATATCCCCTTGCGAGACAGGCGGAGATCTGAGGACAGGATCATCAAAGATATCTCTCTCTTCCTCAGGGGTCCTCTAAATGCCATAGTTTCTGGTTTTTTTTTTCCTGAGATAAAGGGTCACAAAAGTCTGAACATAAGGGATTTTATTCCACATTCTATGTTTTAAGCACAAATAATTTAACTGAAAAATAGTCTTATAATTTAAACCTCCATCCAGTACTCATTTCTTGCCACTTTCTAGTTAAAATTAAACCCAAAAATATTACAACAGTAGATAAACCATTCCTTTTTTAAATTGGCAGGGTCAAGCCTTTTCTGTTGATCAAGGATATACAGCCTAGTGGAATCTGTGGGCTATGGTCCATGCAGTTTCCCATGACCTGTCTTGGGGTCTGCAGAAGGAGACAAGCAGATCTTGGGCCCTTAAGATGGCATCCCATGAAGAAAGAAGGGACCCAGTGAGCCCACAATGTGGCCCTTGTGAGACGCAAGTATTCACCAGACAGACATATCTGTCTGAAACCAGAATCATGCCAGCATCTTTCATAGAAGCATAGAGGAAAGCCCTTCTGAAGGCTTTTTGTCTCCATACTAGGGCCCATTAACTTCTTAGGTGGGGGGTTGAGCCACGTGATGGTGCCACCTACTCCATCAAAATTTCCATGAGATTGGGATGGAGTTTCTCCCCACTGAAATGCCCTTAGCCAAGTTGAGCTACTTGATGAGTCTACCTAAGCAGGGTGGAGCTACATGGGAAACAATACCCCTCACATGTACTCAATAGCAAGAACTCTGGTGCTTTAAGGCGGTGGAGATGGAGTTTCTGGGCTTTTTGTCTTCATATGGGGGCCTCTTAACTCCTTAGGGAGAGAGGTATTGGGCCATTTGATGACTCTACTTACCCCTTCAGAACTCCCATGAGATCAGGAAGCAGTCCCTCCCCCCTGGGACTCCCTTAGTCACGTTGAGCCACTTGATGGCTCTACTTAAACTTGGTGGCAGGATAACTTTTGAGGGTGACTTCATGTCTCTGGGCAAAGTTTGGTGGCCATGGTACTGAGATGGATCAAAGCAGGAAGTGACTGGGCATCAGGAGGAAGTAGTTCTCTCAAAATTGTGGGAGGGGGGTTGATGGTAGCCTGTGGCATGATCCACAGTTTCAAGGATGATTAAAAAATACCAGGACACAAGCCTTGTGAAGAGTGTTTTCAGTGTGGAGGAGATAATAGTGACTTTAGTGGTGATAATAACCAGAGGTTATAGTCCAACTCTGAGTATTTTGGCTGGAAGCAAACACACTGTTGACAAAACAAGGCTGTGGGACCTACTAAATGCACTGTCCCCACTCTGCATCTTGGGACAAGCCTTGGGAGCAGAGTTTTGATAACTTCCACTTTGCTTCCAGGTGGAATTTAGGTTGTAAAATGGTTAACTTTTATTGGGTAGTAACCAGTCCTGCACTAACCAGTGCCCAGGCCTGTTTCCTCTGCACTACATACCACAGTAGAGTATGATTTGCCATACCTTATTCCAGAGAGGTGATGGAGCTGCCCCAAATCACATAGTCAACTAGAGGCAGGGATGGGAGTTTGCCACAGGGTGGGGACAGGATGAGGGACCCTAGTTTGAAGAATCAGGTGTACAAGGGCTCTTGTGACCCACAGAAACAAGACTGAGGTATAAGGGTGGACATAATCTACCAGTGCATCTAGGAGTTGGAATGGACTCTGAGGTAGAGGGTCCCCCATGGGGCTGGGCCACCACATCATAAACAATGACAAGTGCCCTGCCTGGGAAGGGAGGTGTAGATATTCTCCATCAGGATCCCTGACCATGTGTCCCCAGGCATTTTCCAGTCATTACTTTCAGCCTACCAACCATCTACCTCATTCTAATGAGATTCTGAAGAAAAGTGAAAGTTATCAAAAGTCTACCCTCTAGGCTTCTCCCAAGATGGAGGGTGGGGACAGTGCATTTAGTCGGTCCCACAGCTTTGTTTTATCAACTAAGGAGACTGTTTCTAGTCAAAACATTCGGAGTTGGACTATAGCCTCTGGTTATTATCACCATTAAAGTCACTGTTGTCATCTCCACAATGAAAACACTCTTCACAAGGCTTGTGTCCTGGTATTTTCTAATCATCCTTGAAACTGTGGATTATGCCACAGGCTACCATCAACCCCCCTCCCACAATTTCTGAGAGAACTACTTCCTCCTGATGCCCAGTCACTTCCTGCCTTGATCCATCCCAGCATCATGGGTACCCAATATGGTCTTGCAGGGGAGCAGGTTCAACTTGGCCTGTAGGCCTCGACAGAGAAGAAACGCTCTGGTAGGTGATGCCCTAGGGAGGGGGCTACATTTTAGGTGGCCTTAGCCCACCCACCCACTCTGGGCCCACTTCCACCCTGCCTGGCTTCTTTCCCACTCTGCACTTCCTTCCCCCATGCTCCACCAGGCTCTTTAAAACCCTCTGTCTAACCTGGAGGATGGCCATGATTGCCAGGCCCCTGTGTCTTAGAGACCCAATCTCACCATGATGGGCTCAAGATGTTAGATAAAATCAAATTTCGGAAGACAAAAATCATTCTCAAGTTAGTCCCTTAAATTCTGATTGCCTCTAAGAATGGGCCCAGTTTAGAAGTGGTATGACCAATTGTCTGACACCTGCTCCCCTCTTGTAACCAGGAGACAGCAGCTTCTGGGCCTGCACCTCCTGGAAGGTGATGCCTCACTGGCTTGAGGTCCCGTTTGTTTTTACTGCAGCCCGGGATTTATGGCCAAACACTCTTCCCCACTTAGGACAGCGATAAAATGATTTTCCTTATATGTATGTAAATTTACACAAGGAAATCCATTAAGCTTCCAATGTTAGGATTTTTTGTGTGTGTGTGTGTGTGTGTGTGTGGTACTGGGCATAGAACAAGGGTGCTGTACCATCACGCTACATCTTGGCCCTTTTTTGAGACAGTGTCTAGCCAAGTTGCCCTGGCGGGGACTGAACATACAGCCCTTCTGCCTGTAATGTCTGAATAGCTGGGATTACAGGCCTGGCTAGGAAATACATTTTACAAAGTGTGCTTAGATTATGGTAAACATCATAGACGTGGTCTGCCAAGCACTTCCACTTGAGAAATACTACCCAAGCATCCAGGAAGTGAGGCACTGCCAGAGGGAGCCAGGCAGCTACAGGCTGAGCGTGGCTAGTCTGAAGATCGCAAATCTGAAATTTTGAGCCCTGACTTGACACCACAGCAGAAAGTTCCACACTTGACCTTATGCTTAAATACCTCATCTTCGACAAAGGAGCCAAACACCCTCACTGGAAGAAAGATAGCCTCTTTAACAAATGGTGCTGGAAAAATTGGCTTGCCATATGCCGAAAACTAAAACTAGATCCAAGTCTCTCACCATGTACTAAACCAAAGTCAAAGTGGATCAAAGATCTAAACATTAAAACAGAAACACTAGATCTACTGGAGAATAAAATAGGAAGAACCCTCCAAGACATAGGGGTAGGGAAAAAAATTTATGAACATAACCCAAACAGCACAGGAAACAACACAAAGAATCAGTGCTTGGGACCACATGCTATTAAAAAGCTTTTGCACAATAAAAGAAGTCACATATAGAGCAGGGCGAAAACCCACAGACTGGGAAAAATTTTTTACTAGCTATCCATCAGACAAAGGTCTAACATCTAGAACATACAAAGAACTCAAAAAAATCAAACCTCCCAAATTCAAAGATCCAATCCAAAAATGGGCATCTGAAATGAATAAACATTTCTCAGATGAAGAAATTAAAAAGGCAAATAAATATATGAAAAAGTGTTTAACATCACTAGTCATTCGATAGATGCAAATCAAAACAACATTAAGATTCCATCTCACTCCAGAAAGAACCACGTTTATGAAAAAATCAACCAGTAACAAATGCTGGCGGTGCTGTGGGGAAAAAGGAACACTCCTCCACTGTTGGTGGGAATGTAGACTGGTCCAGCCACTATGGAAATCAATATGGAGATTCCTCAAACAACTAGAACTAGAGGTTCCATTTGATCCAGTTATCCCCCTACTGGGGATCTTCCCAGAAGAACTGGAATCCTCATACCACAGGGATGTATGCACAACCATGTTTATAGCAACACAATTTGTAATAGCTAAGTCTTGGAAACAGCCTAAATGCCCAACAACAAATGAATGGCTAAAGAAAATGTGGTTTTTCTACACAATGGAGTACTACACTGCCATAAAAAAGGATAAACTAGAGTCATTTGTATGTAAATGGATGTTCCTTGAGAGCATA
>PVJO010026701.1:0-20711 GCA_004026905.1 Hystrix cristata
GGAGTTGTTCACAGAAATAAGCAATATTTGAGAAGGAGAAAGCTGGGAGAAAAGTGAGTGACACGGTAAATCTGAAGAGTTCAATATCGATAAATGTACGATAAGATTTGAATACAAAATACATTTCCTAAATCAAAACTTATGATTATATTTGTTCTATAGAGAGACACCTTCATACATCCATCAAGGTTATTTGTTTAGATGTCTTCACTATATTGAATCCATTAAAAACTGTAAATGTAGTGTGAACCCATTATTATAAATTCCCTCTTCAGTCTCTTTTGGAAAACTGTTTTACAACCATATTGACTTTTAGGAAATAATTATCACCTGCCCCTCCTGGGATTTGTTCATTGAATTATTGAACAGGGCTGCGTACAAAGGTCAAAGGCAAGATTTGCTGGGGAACCATCACTACATTCCATTGCTTGAGTAGGACAGAATTATTTAGGCACTCCTTACTGCAACAAAAGAGAACCAATGAACTCAAGCTTACAGAACAAAAAAATTATAATATTCTTACCTGTACTTCCAAAATAGACACAAAATCAGAGAGAGAAAAATAATAGCAATATAACCACAGGACACATTGAGAATGTGAGCTAAAACTCATATTCTCGGAGTTTATGGACTTGTTTTTGTTGTTATAGTCCACCCAGACAAAAAGTCCACCAAATGCACAAGTGCTTCTCATTCACAGGGGCACATGCATTTCTATGGCAAAAGTGGCTACATGTCGTGTATAACACAAGGGTCATGTGTGCAGCAGATTCAAGCTAATCATTATCCCCCAAGAGATGATTTTGCAGTGTCTTAGAGGGAAATTAGTCTTGATTTGTTGTTTTTTTAATGTTAAGCCACACATGTTTTTCAGTTCATTTTAAGTTTGTCTGAATAAAGAGATTCCTAAAACATATTTGAAGCATTTTGCAATGTCAGATGTTGCTTCCAGCTGCAAGAAAATTTATCCTTTATACTCCTTTATGCTCTAAACATTTGGAATATTTACATCTGTAGAAACACTAGCTCCATGTGGAGCCCAGCACCCAAGAGGTGGATGTTTCTGTACACTCTTGGACTCTGTCAAAGACAGCATTGTCAAGTATTTAATGACTGGCTTTTCATGTGGGGCCCAACATTTCAACAGAGTCTTTATTATTCATACCAATCTGGCTTTAGTTCATCTTCCATAGACACTCCAGATTACATTTTCTTCATTACCATTACAGAACTAGATGAATAAATGGCGCATCTGTTCATGAAGTGGTTTATTATCTGGTCAGATGAGGCTTGGGATGAATAGAAAAATAACTATGGAGGAGACAAATGCACCCAGGTTTATGCCCATTGTGAAATTCAAAACCAGTGATACTATCTCTGAAAAACCTTTAGTATACCCCTTCTACTAAATAAGGAATTATTAACTAATAAGTTGATACCATTTATCCTGAGGAAAAACACAAAGTGAATAGGAATTAAACACAAACAAATACACAGAGACCTGGTCTAATGAAGATCTCACATTGTTCCATTCAATTTTTCGCCCATCCTTGCAAAAGAAAATTTGAAGATCTGTAAATATTTTACCAACAATTCCATATCAGGTATTTCTCATGCAAAACAAGACTGTATAAATACATGCTGATTATGAAGACATTGACACATTACAGCTGTGCCATTCACCACCTTTTCTATTACTATTAGGCCCATATCATCCACTTCAGAACCAGCACAAAACCTAGAAAGTCTGAAGAGTCTGTAGATGTTATGGGTCTACAATTAGATATTTGTCTGCAATGTTACTGGACAGTACTTTCAATTTGTTAAAGCCCAACTATAAAGGTTAGTATAGCTAGATAAATAACCACAAGTGGCTCATTTCTGCTAATACCAGAATAATAATGATGACAATAATAACATCAATCTACAAAAAACCCACGAGATCATGTTAAAATGTCAATTCAATTCTGATTTAGTCTGTATGGGGTGGGGCTTATGGTTTCATTTCTAATAAGTTTCCAAATTTGCTAATGCTGCTGGCACTTAGAACATACTAGTATGGAGACAGACCAGCTGTTTAGTAATAGTAGTCACAGTAACCACTGAGCACTCAGAATGAACCTGCTTAGATGGAGATAGGCCGTAGGTACAGAATACACGTAAGATTTCAAAGATTTAATGCAAAAAAAGAATGTATAGTAGATAATAATAATTTGTACTGATAAAATGTTCAAAAGACTTTTAGATGTATGGAGTTAAACATATCATTATCTATTTTATGCTTATTTTTACTTTTTAAATGTGATTACTAGAAATTTTAAAATTACACATGAAGCTTGCATGTTTACAGGGTGCTGAAAGAGATAATTTAGGAGATTTGTTATATTTCAACATATACGTGATAAATATTACCGTATCACCATCACCACACACCTGATAAAATATCTCTTTGACTTGCCTGAATGAAGGTAAAATAACTGTACTTACCACCAACTAAGTAGACGAATCCATTAAAGTTCTCTCTGCTGTAAGGAACAAAACTATATTAAGGCCATAAGGGAAGGTATTTGCTTAGGTGGCTGAGTAAAATAAGAGTATAAAATGCATGATTTGAACTCACTGGCTCCATTTCTTTTCAGTTCTCTTAGACTTGGTTCTGTGCTCAGATCAAATGGCCCACCTGTAAATGAAGAAAAAATCCAGACAAAGAAGAGTTAGACCCTTAAATCTATTTTAAGAACCAGAAAACGTCCAAAATCCACAGTAAACTTAACCCACAATTCATGGCTCCAAACTGAGGCAGATTCCCAATCTGGAACAAATCCCTATGGTCTAAAAAGTGCCATGTTCCTATTGCCTTCAACAGAGTAGCCTGACTTAGTCACTGCCAAAAGAAATAGAATGAACAAAACTGGTTTGGACTAATCGCGGAAAAGTGAAGGCCATTTTAAGTTCAAGGCAGCCAGCGCTGGGAAAGAAAAAGAGTGAATGTGGAGAAACTAATACCAACAAGAGTAGATGGGACCCCTCTCCTGTTGTATAGCTTATTAGTCACAGAAAAGTACATGTGTAGTCAACATTTTAAAAATACTTATACCTCTTATATATAATTTAAATAATACTCAGGATCCCATCACAGTAATAAAATATTGGTAACTCTCCTGCTGGACAGCTCTTTTGATATTACATATACGTAAACTGTGTAAACTAGACATACTTAACCATAATGTTCTTATGTAGTTTGCTAGAGACATCTTTTAATGCAATGCATTTAAATCTATGTTATCATTTTTCCCAGCTAAAATATCTCCTTTGTATGTAAGGACCAATATGCAGACTTTCCAATAAATGTGCCATCAACATGCCTCAAGTTGATCCACTCAGTCCTCAGGGTAGCCAAGTGGAGACAGGGACTTCTTGAATTCAGCTGTATTAGAGCAAGGTTCCGATGGCACCATTAAATGGTAAAGCTTACGAAGCACAACCAATAATTTCCACTATTTTTGGATATGTATGCTACTCTGAATCTTTTGTCAATAAAAACAAATGATTACAAACATTGGTAGGTACATAGATTTTCCTAGTCGTGGGATCTGATAATAAAATTTGGGCACATTTTTCAACAGATTCTTAAGGCTACAAGAAAACTACATTCATAACACTGTAGGGTCAGCAGTCTATAGAGAGGGAAAAAAATAGAATTTGGGCCTCATTAAGTCTTCTAGCTAATCTTGACTAGAAAGAGTTAAAAATGAACTTTACTAGAGAAAATTGCCAGGGAAAATAGGTCAAGGACAGGGATAGAGAAAGAGAAAAACTAGATAAAGAAAGGCACCAAATGACCCTGAGATTTAACACCAAGAAACTGGAAAAATAGTTGGCATGCAGGACACAGACAGAAAGCCAAGTGTGCAAACAATAAAATATAGGGAATAAAATAAAATGCAAGGACAGCAAGGAAGGGGGGCTGATTAAGGTGGTGTGTACTCACACTTATGCACTAACATATACACATATGTACATGTGTATTCACACATGTACATATGTATATATGTACAGTGACTTATTGCTAGAGTCACTGTAAGGGCATCACAGAATATAAGAGATATCTACTCATCCCTTTACCAACTCTACGCTAATCAAGAATAAGCCACACCCTTGCCCATCAGCTGCCCGCCCCAAACATAAGCCCTTAAAGAGGGAGATAAAACGAATAAACAAACAGACAGAAAGAAGCGGCACATAGACCACCGGAAGAAATGATGTTAGGCAGAGTGCCCAGAAGCCAATCCAGGCACAGCAAGTACCGGGTACCGGGGGAGGGTCTCTGTCCCCCTGTAAAAGCAGCCAGGACAAAAGCCCATGAGTCCTCCATCTTTCTGGAGCCCCCTACCTTGATTCTTTCTTATCAGGGTAGCTGTCTTCCTTCCTCTCCTTTCCTTTTCCTCTTTACAAATAAAGCACCTTCCTTTCATTAGACTTTGTCTGTCTAATTTTTTATTGGGACTGAATTTAAGATACTGGAGGGCTGCTTGGACAGCAGAGCAGCGATGCTTATCCCCCACACGCAGCATCTTTGGTTCCTTGACCAGGAGCCGCTGGACGTGATAACATCACTCAAGTGTTACAAGTTTATTGCTGAATAAAAGAAGATATAGGGAAGTTGTGGCTATATCCCCATCAGCTTTGCAATAAATCCCTCATCAAACTGACTTGATACCACACGGATAACAACTGATATGATCCATTTCTCTAAATTTACTGGTATTTATACATTCTAAAGTAGTTGTCAAACCAAAACAGGAAATTGACTTTCCTAAGGTTTAGTTAACTTCTCTCTGCTCCGCCAACTTCCCGGAAGTCACCTAATGTTTAGTTAATTTACAAGTGCTTTGAGCCGTCACTTGCCCCATGGAATAACACAGGTGTTTTCATTCCAATTTTCCATCATCCTCTGTGTGCATTTATGCATGTGTGTATGTGCAATCACGTATGTCTGTATGTAGCGTGTATATATGAGACAGAAAGAAAAACAGGCAGGCAGGCCAACAAAAACACCTAACGAAGACAACGCTTTCTAATTAAATTGGCTGGGGTTAAAAAAAAGTTATGAAATCTAAAACCACATTCTTCTAAAAGTAGCATTACCTCCATTTTACCATAAAGGTAAATGAGTTTCCGACCACAACAAAACCAGAAAATCTTCCAGCGATCTTTGACTCAATAATCCCGTATTCTATTTGAGGCCTCATTACCTGCTAGTGAAGGAAGAGCTAGCGCAGGCTGCTCTGGTGTCACCCGCAGAAGTTCATAGCGGAAGTGCTTGCTGATTTACATGAAACTTGACCTTGATAAGGCAGAGCAATTTGCCAAGCCGGGGAGCAGCGGGATGTGTGAAGAAGGCACCAGATCCATGTTAGCATCGCTTGACTACAGTGGCTGTTCCAGGAGTCACCCATGAAAAACGACTACACTAGTGATTGCTGGTGACCAGTCTAGGTTCTGGAAAGAGATGTGCCAGGAATGTTCCCGAGAGTCCTCGAATGACAGCCAACGTGCTATATAGCCTGCTTCTTTTGTGATGCTCGTCATGTTCTTATGCATTCAGACAACAGGGAGGTTGCCAGTGAGCTGACATAAAATCAGCTGGCTAAGTTGCATCTTGGTGTTAAATTTCATATAAATTAATAAATAACCTATGAATTTGCCATGATTTAGGATCATTAAAATCACATTTTATGCACCATTAGTTTAAATCATATCAATGCTACTTCTGAAAGGAGCCAATGAGTATATCCCAGCTGAAAAAATTAAAGCTTTATCTCTAATAAGTTAAATACATTCATTTCAAAACAGATCTGACGTGAGCAAAACATGCAAAATTCTGACATGCACCAAGAGTCATTTTATCATCTGTATTTTGTCAGCTTATTGTTTTCTGAAGCAACAAGGTAGTCAAGGAGATCCAAACATTCTCCTTTGAAATAATTGCAAAAATGCTGCTTTAGATTCTTGCCTTTACTAGAAACACACACACACACACACACACACACACACACACACACACACACACACCATGCAGCAGTGAGAAAGTCAGCCATCCATCCTATTATCAAAGAGCCTGGAGACCAGAGAGAGATAAACGAGCAACAGGCAATTTCTACACTATGTAATAGAAACTCTACTTGAAGAAGAGCAAGACCACATAATCCAGACTGAGGAAAGATGATGTCTAACACAATTTGACAATAGAATTAAGAGAAGGATGCTAAGAATAGAGAAAGCATGTGAAAAGGGCAGAAAATTAGAACTGAAAAGACTCTGGCATGGCTAGAATGTAAAGAGGGTAATGGCACTAGAAAAGGTTTGAAAAATAAGGCATAAGTGTATCACAAACTAAAGCAAGATAAAGAATTTGGGTATTATTCTAGGGGCAAGTAAGAATAGGATTGCCAGAGAAAATACAGAGGCTTAGCTAAATTTGAATTTCAAATAAACAATGAATAATTTTTAGTGTAAATATGTGTTAAATATTGCCTGGAACATACTTATACCAGAAAAATTATTTATCTGAAATCCAAATTAGGTGCTGTGTATTTTATTGGTTTAATCTTGCAACCTTAACGTGAATCCAATAAAGAAGTTTAAGGCATGGCATAACATACCACTTATTGTAGTATACAAAACAAATTCATTTGTTTGCTTACAATTTAATTTTTGAGCAGCCAACTTACATATCAGACAAAGGTTTAGATCAGAAACCAATGTTATTCTTCTGTGTAAAACTTAGGGCCGTGTTTCTTGAGTGGTATCTTTTCTACAAAGCCTGATCAAAACAATGGTGTGTTTTCAAATTTTAAAAATTGTTACAGTAAGAGGGGGTTGGGGATTTAGTGCAAAGCCCTGAATTAAATCCCCAGCATCCCCAAAAAATTATTATAGTAAAATAGTAAAAATACCTTGTAATTAATCCTCCTCAAAATAATTCCCTTAGCTTTGAGCACTCTTACCCCATCATTCTGTCCACCTTCAGAAGCAGTCTGGAAGTCCTCTTTGGCAACAAATTTAAGTGAATGCTGTCGTTATGTGCCATCCAATGGAAAGGGAAGCTCCTAAAAACACTACATTATGTCCTCATCAATTTAGTTGACTGAATCTGTGGCATGTAATTTCTGACTCTTCCCCAAAATCAAAATGACCATGCAAAAATAAACACTGTGAATAGAGCGCTTGCCTAGGAAGTGCAAGCCCCTGAGTCTGAGCCCCAGCACCCCGCCCCCACCCCAAAACAGAATAAACAACCTCAACTGATTCAAGACATCAAAGCAGCCACAATAGAGCAACTAAAGGCTTTCAGAACTGCTTCAGAAAGTGGTAAGAAGGATGGGATAAGTATGTCCTAAGTGAGGGGGGAATATTTTGAGAAGCATTAATGGAAAAGTGTCTTTTAATATAATTTTTAAAATTTAAACATTCATCATATTTTTAACACACCCCATACTGTGGCCATATCATTCCTTCAGCATTGATATTTAGATGTACTCTAGTAAAATGGTTGAGCACATGACTGTGTAGCCAGAGAATCTGAATTCAGCTTCCGACTTCTTCCACACATAAATTGTATGGTGTGACATTGGTATTTAACCTCTTATGTCTCAGTGTTTTTACCTGGAAAATGGGACTATAATGGCATTCTTCTAATTGTAAAGATCAAATAAGTTAATATACATAAAATATTTAGAACAATACTTGACACAGGATATATTTTATGAAAGCATCAATTACTTCTTCTTTTTCTTTAAATAGAATTACTTTAACCCAAATAAACTTATCTTGGAACAAAACTTTATATGACTACGACAAATCAAAAACCTATTTCACCTGTCATGATCCTAAGTTACGTGAGTTTTTTTGTGTGTGTGTGTGTGTGCGTGGTGGGGATCGAACTCAGGACTTTGTGCTTGTGAGGCAAGTGCACTAACCACTGAGCTAAATCCCCAGCGATCCTAAGTTGATTTTAAAAATAAATACAATAAAAACAAAAATAAGCAATCATGCTGGATTCATTTTTTTTACAAAACGGTAATGAGCCATATGTTTAAAATCTCACAGACACATTTTATAAAACAGGAAACTGAGGTGCAGAGAGGAAGAGATTTATCCCAATTCACAGGAAAACTTAAACACATTCCTGGAAATTTATCTACGTTCATTAATTCTGAACACAGATTACATACCTCCAGCATAGCCGTGGCTGCCATGTCACAGCCTTGGGCCTCTGATTATTCCACAAATCTTCTAGTCTAATTACAGTGCCCAGTATGCCCCCTCTAAGCCTTTTTTTGTTGCTACCTAGCTCTCTCTCCACTCCTCCTTCCGAAGTTTGTTTTCTCTCTCCTCCTAAGGGAGGGTACACTGGAATAATCTTGAACAAGCCTTTATAGCTGCGGTCCCGAGTCGAGGGAGATGACCTTCTCCCCATAGAGGAAGTTTCTACGCATGTACACACACACACACACACACGCGCGCGCGCGCTGCATCCTTCTAATTGGTAGGACCCTGGGTTTCAACAGCTCTCTTTCAGCATTAGCCCGCTTCTTTTTTTCATTTACTTTGGTGCCTCTTTTATTACTCCCTTTTTTTCTTTTTTTCTACTTCTGAGCCTCTGGAGGCCAGAAGGAAGAATACTATTTCAGCAGGCTTAGTGCAGGGATACACAGATGTTAGAAATGCCAAAACCAAAATATTCACTCATGTTCCATCAAAATCACCTTCGGGAAACTCTACTGCAAAGAAGTCTGTCCTGAAAGCTATGCAAAAACGGAGTGAACAGCTGAACCCTCCACTGTCTGACACGGAGAAAGCAACACCTCCACAAGGAGTTATGCTGATGACCAAGGACGCACCTTTTCTCTTCCTATGGCAGGGCTGTTCGCATTAAGCGATGATTTATAACCTTGCAGAATATAAAATGCCCTAATAATGGATGTACACACGGCTAGCACCATTTGGTTTCTTGTATTTGTTTGCTAGATTCCGCAAGTCAAGGCAGCCCTCATAAGGATTTTGATAAAGAAATGTGATTCATACCTGAATGGCTGCAGAGAGCATTTAAAATATAAAATCCATTTAGTACAGATTAGCCCTAGAACATTATTTATGTAATCAGTCACAATGGCATATATTAGAAAGAACATTTTTCTCTTTCCATTGGTATAGTTTATCAATCACCCCTGCTCCTGACAAACCCTTAGAGGAGAACATTTATCAGAGTATATTAGAAAGACTCTAAAAATAAAAGCAGAAGCCAGTGTTTATAAGTAGAATATGAACTGATTGCAGGATTTGAGAAAAGACCGTTTGGTCTCCAAGTCACTCCAGGCAACAGAAGTCGAGCTTGCAGAGATGCATTGGTAGCGCACTGGAGTTGAGGGAAGGAATCTGTTAAGGGATCCTTAAAACTTATAACATGCCGAGGTGAGGGAGTCACACAATGCAGTGATTAACACCCGGCTCCCCACAAGCAGTGTGAAATGTATTGATAATTTGGAGCTTTTGAAATTTGCAAATGTCACAGAATTCAGGTTACCCAGTGGAGTCAAGCAAGTAATAAAAGCCTTATAGGCTTATTGAGAATGATAATGCTCAATACTTGCACATTTACTGTGCTATTCGTCTTGAAAATAGAAAGTGAACAGTTTCTCATAGCTAGAGCAACAATCTAGACTCCCTCAACTTCAGTCATGTTCCTCTTGGCAAGTCTCCTAACTCCTTCCAGACTGCTATTCTACGTTTGAATAAAACAGTTTTCAGAGATGATCTCCAGGGTCCTAAAGCTTCTCAATGGTGGAAGCAAATTACAAATATACAGGAGCTATCAACAAAAATTACTAAAAACCACACTAATACTTTTGAATGATGAGATCCAATCATTTTTTGTTTTTGTTTTCCACATCTCAAGTGGTTCTAATGCACAAGCAGAGTTGAGAATCACTGTCTTGAATAACAGTTCTCAAAATTTGATATATACTTGGAAGTTTAGAAATCCAGATACTCAGATCACACTTGATATAAAGTTTCTAGATTCACTCCCCTGTATGTTTGTAAAGTTCCCCAAAAGATTCCCATGTAGAGCTCTACTAGTGGACTAGTCTAGATCATTATTACTTCTCAAACTTCAATGCGTACGTTGATTACTAAAATATGGATTCTTATTTAGTATATAGTATTTCATACTCTGCACTTCTCAACAGGCCCCCTGCTAACACAACTGTTGCTGCTCTGTGGAGTGCATTTGGTGCAACAATGTAAGTCCAGGATGATCAAATGCAAACTTGCTACCAAGGCAAAAAAATGCCTTCCATGTTTCCAGAAACTTCATATACCCTGCTTTGGACTAGCTCTAACTCAAAAGATCCAAAGCGACATATTGTCCGCCTTACAAAATCCATAAATGTCTTATTCCGGAATTTTTCTACATCCACCTTCTTAGAAAATATAGGAGTGAGAAAATGAAGGAAAAGTACTGTGAGAGCAATTTGAAACTATCATTTGGTGTCCAGTCTTACCTCCTGCTTAGATCTATCCAGTGCCTAGAGGGAAATAGCAAAATGCCATATGTTAGCCACATGAGAAGCTGTGTGCGACTCTTGAGATCCGCCTCAAGAGCTGCAGTGTATGGGAATCACTCTGTGAATTTTCTGTTATAAACGGCCTGGATGTCAGACAGAGTTTAGAAGCTCTTTTGACTGATACATGGCAGTAACAATAGCATTAGATGTCAGAAAAACGCTAAAAATATGTAACTATAGCAGGAAGTGGTTGCAAGTATCTTCATTCTCAAGACTTAATAAATATTTCTCATATCTATTGCCCTCCTTTTGATTTTCACAGTAATCACTTTCATCCAGACTTTTACAGCTGGCTTCCCTATTTCCATTTCATCCCCTAATTTTCTATGCAGGTAATATTACTGAAGTTCAGCATTTTTATTGTCATGCTATATCTAAAAATCATTTCCTTTGCCAATAAATTAACCATTATTAGATGACTGTAGTGCAGGAATCTCTGAAGACTCCATAAGTATATTTCAAGAGAAAAGAGTCACCTGTTGAGCTTCCAAGGCACAGAGGACCCAATCATGGACTGAAACTATGCCAGCCACCAAGAGTCCTGGAATCTGTGACTTCCCAATAGCAAAAAGCACTCTGAGCATCTAGATCCTGTTTTCTAATACTGCTCACTAGGAAAAGGAAGTGGGGATCCTTGTAGAGATGGCTGATCATCATGCCTGAGCAAGGAAAGTACAAGATAAGCCTGGAACATCTAGTAGTGTGCAAACATGAAGAACTGTGCAATAATCATAAGGCTGGGTCTTGTCAAAGGGACACCAGAGGTAACCTGTCAAAGTTCCCAATGCCGAAAGGTGGAGCAATTGAACAACAACAAAAAACAATGGATGTAGTATTAGATTGTAACACAAAGCATATAACAAATATATGAGTCCATTCTGATAAATAATGGACAGATAGATTAATAGATGGACAGGTGAATTGCATGAGTTAACATTAAGGAAAACTGCATGAGAGGTATTGAGAACTCTCTGTCCTACCTTTGCAACTTTCTGTAAACCTTAAATGAGTTTTTAAGGAAAATGTTATAAGTACAAGGTGCATAAGAGTCCCCTCTTTTTCTCTTCACTACTCCCCTCCCCATTTTGGGCTTGGCTCTGAAGCAGGCCATAAATCTGAAAAGAAATGGAACAAAAAGAAAAGGTTTCCAGCTACACAGAGCATGGCACATAGAAGCCCTCAAACTTTTCTTAAAGAAAAGGAAAAATTAAAGATTAGAAAAGGGTTGTGGGAGAATGTTGTAGAGATTGAGTAGATATGTAACCTTAACCAAATGTTCTCTGTGACCTGGGAGAATATAAGACATGGGGATTTTTAAAACTACCATACAAAGAGGGTGAGCTGTGCTGTCGGCTCTCTGAATGTTTAGAAATACTGATTCCAACAGGGGGATCCGCATCTATTATTTTCATACAGCTTCACAAGAATATCTGGACAGATTTGACTATTTCTATTTCGTAGTTGAGGAGACTCAGACACAGAAAGTTTAAGTGCTTTGCTTGAGGTCTTCTCGTGTCCTTGGACAAGAATTTGCACAGATTACAGTGAAGGTGAATTTGTCCTCGGCCCTTATCACACTTCCAGGATATAAATGACATAAAATCTCCCTTCTCTAACACCTAAGGATTTATTAATTAGCAAGTGTAGAAGTTGCCAGATTGTGTTGATGAATAACAATGGGCAGGATCCAGGAGTTAAACATAATCCAGACTTTTAAAAGTTTAGGAATTTATGAACAACTGTACAAATGAGAACATGATCCCCCAGTAAGATAATCTGAATACTCAGACTTATGTTCAAACATTGAGCCAAAATTTTAAACCTTCTCTAGATTACAACTTAAACTCGAGTATGAATTATTCAGGTTGTGTGTCCCATATCCAAAATGCTTGAACCAGAAGGCCTTCAGATTTGGGGTGTTTTGTATTGTTGTTTGTTTGGTTTTTTTTTTTTGAATTTTGGAATATTTGCACAGATTTCCTCTTTTGAAAATTCCTAATCGGAGTATTTGAAATCTGAAATTCTCTAAATTCTGAAACTTTTTGAATGCTGGCATGATAATCAAAAATTTCAGATTTTGGAGTGTTTTCAACTTCAGATTTGTGGATTAAGGGTAATACACTTGTGCTATCTTCTTCTCCACCTGGCATTTCCCTCACAGGTTCTTGAGCTCTCTCCCAAAGTATAACTAACCTTCTTTGAGAGAAAAGAAGCACCATGAATGAATGAAAGGAAGCCCACTGTTTGACAGTGACTGCCAGTTCTCCAACCTTGCCTCTCCACACGGCAACATCTCATTTCTGCATCACCCTTGTGCATCTCCCCAAGGCACCGGCCTCACCAAGGACTCTCAGAGAACATATCAGGAAAAGGGACTCATCAAATTATGGTCACACATAACTGGTAGTGTAGTTTAACTTGTTAAAGTTTAAGTAAATAAAACCTTTTTTGAGATCTGGGGCAACTCTTGTATAAAACCATCTTGGCTTCTAAAGGTAAGAATTGTCTATTCTGCCACGTGTCTTTTATTCCTTTTTTAGTTAAAATGTTGCCCTCTTCATATTGTAATAATTGCCTACAACCTCTTGTTATCAGCATCTTCACCATCATATCATCATTACAATTAATAATTGCAATTTTATCAAGTTGTTGCTCTGTTTAAATTACTATACTAGCAATCTATGGGTGTTATTCCCTTCTGTCTTGAAAAAAGTCCCTATGTGACAAGTACTATTATTAATAGCTCCATTTTACAGAGAGTTAAGTTAATTTTGCCCCCAGAAAATGGTAGTAACCTGATGTAAACCCAGATTCAGAGACCAAACTAAGTATTTGGATGATGTGCTTTCATAGTTCAGAAGAAAATTTGTAAATTCTGTTCCTCACCTGGGTTTGATTAGATTATATCCTCTCTCAACACTTTCCTACCTTTAATTAAAAAAAAAAAAAAGAAAGAAAAAAGAAACTCTAGAGTTTTGTCTCCCTTTTTCTCCTCACTGCTGTGTCCCCAGTATTGGAGAAAATCCTGGCACAGAATGAATACTCAATAACTCTTTATCAGATAAACGATTGAAAGCACTCTATAGGGGTCATAGAATATATTAGAAAATCTGGAAGCTGTGATCAGATAAACTTTTACACTTGCAAAGTAAATTACTTTTAGGCAGCACCAGGAAAATAAGTATAGTACAGTCTTGCATTGCTTAACAACAGAACCACACTCTAAGAAGCGTTCCTTTGGTGATTTCATCATGTTTCATTTGTCTGACAAATGTGTTCACTCAAACAGGTATGGATAAGCCTACTACACACCTATTGCTCCTCAGCTGAAACCTGCACAGCATTTTCCTCTAGTGATTACTATAGAGCCTACAGTAGACTACCGTAACGCTGTGGTGTCTCTGCATCTTTGTATCTAGATATATATAAATGTGGGAAAGGTATAGTACAAATATTAGGCGGTAAGAATTTTTCAGCTTATAATAATCTTACAAGACACTGTTGTATGTGTGTCATTATGTGGTACAGGGCTGACTCTGACTCCTTCTTTGTAGGCAACTCTCAAGAACAGATGAGAAACCTAAGTAAAATACCACAGAACTGGCAAACTGAGTTCTTAATGAGGGTGCACGTCAACAGGAGTTTCTTTTCATTACCTGTTCTCTACCTTCTGAATAGTTTTCTTATTAGAAATCATGTACCTAAATTTGAATTTGCCCCTTGATAAAGTATGGCTTCCTCATTCACTGGTTAAAACCCCATATGTGAATATTTCAAAGCTGTCTTTGGATTCTGGCTTCATAAACAAAAATAACTCACCAGAATCATCAATGAAATCCGTTTGAAGGTGGCTGATAAGCCAGCACAATGATGCTGATCAGTGAGGAGAAAAGAGGGTCAGCTTTCATTCTAGGCAAAAAGAGACAAGTGCACTCATGGGAAACAGAAGTTAGTGGTTTGAAGGAAAAAGATATTGCAACAAAAGAGGCTAGAATGGTTGACAACATGTATCTATTGTAAAGTATCACAGAGAGTAGACCCTGAATTCAGAGGGAGAAATATATCCTAAAAACAAGAACCTAATAACCCAAATTTAAAACAGTAACAAGTACACTATATACTACAGTCAACTTTATGTAGTTGTGACTTAATACTGTATCTGTGCAGCTGTTTACATTGCTTGTTGTTATAAGCAAAAGGCACAATGTATTATAGTCTGTAAGTTTGTGTAATGGTCAGTAAGTTTGTGTAATTTTAATTTCTAAAAAATTTAAATTTTAATTTAAAAAAATGAAGCACCATGTGCCAATTGGAATTCTCAGGAAAAATATGATTGAGAGAGAGAAAGAGACTTTTCAATCCATGTTTTTCACAAACAAAGAAAAAGAGTAAAATCATTGTCCTCCAAGGGAGGGAAAGAAAGCTGAGGTTTGCCCAGAGATCTTTTTTATTGCCAAGCACATCCAAAACTATTCTCCATGTTCCTTTTTATTTTCTGTGTTCTTCTTGGGACCAGTGCAGTAGACCTGGACACCAGTCTTCCCTTGGTAGGAGCTGGCCCTGTGGCTGATCAGGGTACTCCAGGCTGCACATCACCAGGCAGTTTCTTTACTCCCAACAGATGTTGCAGAAGGTGGTCCAGATTTGCCACCCTTTTACTGGCAGCTTTCCTGTTTCCCCTTCTGCAGTCTGATGTTTCCTTGCAGTACAGAGTAAAAGTCTGAAAAGCAGATGTGAGAGAGGGGCCTATTTTTCTAAACCAATTTTCCACTACTGTTTCCTGATTAAATCTGAGAGTAGTCACTGTATAGATTTTGGACTAAGAAGAGGGAGCAGGATTCATCCACAACTATCATATGACCATTGAGGACTATGTATTTGCTTTCCATGTACAAAATGATAAAAAAATATTTATTTTCTAGTCAAAGTTGGTCTGCAAGGGTATGCAAGAGGGCACATGAAACACATTTTGTTTGCAAAGTACAGAAAAGTATATGGCAGATGGCACCACTTTGTCCAAGCACTAATTCTCTGTTCTTTTTCTGTGCTGCCTTCTTACTTCTTGGCTATGACAGCAGATCCAAAAATGGCAATATATAATTTCTCTGAAAGGTGAACACTGAAGAACATTTTCTACAGGTGTTCTGCTGATCTTCCACAAATGTTTTCATGGATCCAGGACAAGCTTCGGAAAAATGCAAGAAGTAATATCTTCACCATTTCACTGACTAGTATGGATAATTTCAGCCACAATGAACAAGACAGCCATTCTGGTTACCTCAAGGAAGGAGGATTTACTGTATGGACAGGCATGGGTGGGAGCAGGACAGAGTGGCTTAGATCTGAACCTGTGTAAGGGACTTCCTGCTCTCCTTTCTCCTCTCAAGGTCTCCTTCTTCTCTGTCAAGACATCTCAGCTTCTCCCTGTATGAATTCTCCCTATATGAATCCTCCCTTTCCCCCTCTACTGCCAGCCTTCCCTTCTTCTCTACCCTGGTGCCAAATTATGTGTAGATTTACCTCAGGCATATGCATCTCTAAATGCTTCTCACATTCACAGAGAAATGAGCATACATGGGTGTCCTAAACTGCTGTTTTCTCAGACACTTTCAGTTTCCAGGTGCCCCCCCATACTATGAACATCTCACTGCACTGAGTATAATCCTGGTATTTAAAGTTACAGACTTTCAATAAAACATGGCCCCTCAATGCAAGTCGACTAACTACTTCATCTGGTACCCTACTGAAGGAGCAATAACCCTTTCCACAGTCATAGAAAAAAATGCTACATTGGGTTAACCTGGTCGTTGTATGTTAGTCCCCCAAAATGACAGCCTTTCAAGGGAATTTAAGGGCAAACTTGATTGCCTGTAATGCCAGCTGCCTTTGGGGGCCAGCTTTCAAATACGCGACTCAACGGTACATTGTCATGCTGTCTTAGTCACTTTTCCTGTTGCTGGGACAAAATAGCGAATATAAGCAACTGAAAGGGGAGAGGTCTATTTTGGCTCTAGTATCAGAGCGCAGGCGGCTGGCTCCGAGGCAGCACAGCATGGCAGAGAGGCATAATGGAGAAGAAGCTGCTCTAGTCATGGCTGCAGGGAAGCAGAGAGTCAAGGGAGGAGCCCAGAAAGGAAATGCAACAATCCAGATCATACCAACAGTGTCCCGTCTCTACCTTCTAACAGCAAATCAGCCATAATGTCTCTGTAATCTAATTACCTTTAAAGACCCCTCCTGTGAATGCATGAGGCTTTAGGGGGGACATGTAGATATAGACCCAGAACACATGCAGTGGGACCTGGCACTTTCATGGCATATTCTTCTTACTATATCAGGTCGTAGTCTCACAGTTTCCCAATTCCAAATTATAAACATGAACATGAATGAGTTACCTCACTTTTTTCCAGAAAATGGGTCAACATTTCTAAACCAGCATTTGGATTTGTTGTTTACAGATCAAAGTGTCCATTGCATGCAATTTCCTGAGACATGGAGAGAGTGAGTAGTGGACATGGCAGCTACAGATCAGGAATACTGGCCAGAATCATTTTTTAAAAATATCTATATGAATGATACATGTGATACCAAACAAAATATTTCCATTTTCCAAAATTTTTAGTATGCAACCAATAAAACAGCAGTGGATGAATATTTATTTCATGAAAAGATAAATAGCTCAAGTCATCACATTCAATGGTACTAGCCTCTAAGTAGAAAAAAGAAGCTTGGGGAAACCATAAAGTGATCTTCATGTTTAAATGCAAATTAATTTATGAAATAACAACTTAATTAGTAAGCCAGCCATATGCCATAGGGAACATATGCTGTATTTGACATGGAATATACCTACAAGATTTTTCTTTACTTCGGAATTTTCAAAGAATGGTCAAGTATGTATTGGAGGTTACCTTTAATGCAAACTATAAACTGAGAGCAGTAGAGAAGAAAGGAGCAGGTCCTTCGGGAAATCGGGTCTAGAGAGGTAATGATTCCTAGCTGGAAGGAATTTGCAAAGACAGTAAAAATTAAGCTAGATTTCAAAGGTAAGTAGAAATTGTACTCAAAAAAGCAGAGAAAAGAATTTCAGAATAAGGCAGTACTGGAAATAGGTAATACTGGATCACTGAATGCATAAACCAGAAATGAGAGAAAAAAAGTTTAAGTTGAAATGACATGAAATTTTGAAAGCCAGAGAAGGCAAGGAGCTTGTGCTGTCTACAACAAGTCAAGGAGAAGTCCAGAGCAGAGAACTGGTAGGATCAGGCCATGCTCCACACTGATAAATCTCAAAAGAATGAGAAATATAGAATCCAAAAGACAGAAACTAGAGGCTATGAAACAAATTAAGAGCCCATGGCAAGTTTGCTTATAGGTAATTTATCCAAGAGAAGCATTGGCCCATACAACGTATTTATTGAAAGTGGGAAAATCCCTTAGATGCTTATTAATACGGGAATTTTTAACTGAAAAAGTATCCACGTAGGAGAATACTACATGATGATTTTATAAGAATGAGGCACTTTGCTATAAGAACAAATATCTCTAATATTTTAAGTAATAAAAATTTGGCAAAATCCATTTATAATATCATCATATTTTATTTTTAAAAAATCAAATGGGGGCTGGAGATTTAGCTCAGTGGTTAGAGTGCTTGCCTTGCAAGCACAAGGCCCTGAGTTTGATCCCCAGCACCAAAAAAAAATACTACTTCTTATGCAGAATAAGGACAGAATTTGAAGACAGGAAGTTAATACAGATGATGTCAGAATTCTGGTTCAGCCACTTCTTAGTATAACGAAGATGATAAAAGTGCACACTTTATAGAGATTGCATGAAAAAATTTACATAAAGTGCTTAAAATACAATTGGACGTTCATATTAATTGCTCTATGAATATTGCTAAATTGTCATTGTGTAGAAATATTGGTATAGATATGGGATTTTAATAAGTACATGTATACTATATTAAATGGGCATGATAAAATCAGAAAATAACCATTATTAATTATTACAACAGTTAAGAAATGAGATTAGTGGAAATGAAATGTTCAATTTTTACTTTGTGCACTTTCGTTTGATTTGAATTTATTTCCAAAGCATATATTACTCTTATAATTTAAAAAAGTTGAACACTTTCTTTAAAGGCAAGAAGTTTTATGATATGAAATTGAACTTTGATGGGAGAGCAAAATGATAGACAAGAGAAATATCTCTAAAGTTGGCTCCAAAGTAAGCACTTGCCCACTGATTGGAAACAAAATGCAAAACATAGAAGAAACTAAAGATTGGTGTGGATGATTGGAGACTTGGCTGAAAGAACAGCTCAGATTGCTAACAGTAATGAAGACAGAAGAGTTGAGAAGCAAAGGTGCATACATTTTGTATTTTATTAATCAATTATAATACAATCACTACATATTCATTCATCTCCTTTAAATTAATGAAATTCTCCTAACACAATTTTCACTCTTTAAACGATGACAGCCCTGAAGTACAGGGGGAAATGTTTCCAAGGTTAGTATTTCATGTTGTGAATCTTTTGTTTTTCTGTAAATATTTTAAAGAAACTCAAATCTGATTATCTAAGCCCCAAATCTTGAAAGCAGTTTCTGTGTTCATTGAGTCAATGTGATATCAAACATCTAAATATTTAAAAGAAGATTGTGTCAATTAGACAGATGTTTCCAAATGTTCAGTTATTTGGCATTGTGTGTACAGCTGTTTCCAGAAACATTCAATTGATTGATAGAACTTTTTTTTTATTTTTCATCCACATGCTGGGTATCAGACAAACACATACACCTTCATCTTAACATCTTTACTAGTCCAAGGCATGTAATCAAACAAACGAGCACTAAAGTTTCAGATTAAACAATGCAGGACTGATTGTTAGTAAGTGCAGAGGTTACATTAAGCCTGTTAACTAAAATCATATCTAGTGAAAGAATAGAATCTTCATAGTAGAGGCAAATAAGGAATCTAATTATCAACTGTGTTAACTGTTTTTTTGTATTGCTGTCATTATAGTTTTATCTTCTACAAGTCCCCATTCAGATTTTGAATCTTTTATTTATGAAGTAGTCAGACCAAGTAATAGTAATAATTTCAGTAGCAATTTGGGGCCCTAGATTTTGGAGTTTAAATTGTCCATGCAATAGCAAGGCTGCCTGAATAATCTAATATTGTTACAAGAGTTTGTGTGGGCAAGGTGATTTGAGAAATATATTAGTGTGTAAGGATTATCAGTTAATTGATTATGATTATTTTAAAAGGTGCCCAGTACATAACTTGTCTATTAGTCCAATGTACTGGGAGTATGTAGCTATAATTGATACATTGCAATAAACTGAAATGCACACAGATTAATGGAGTAGTCATAGGAGGGCATATGCAGCCATTAACAAGAGAATACAGATGTGAATTATGAGGCTATAGACTTTCCAGTGCAATAGAGTACAATATGGTCCACCTGTGGAGCACCAGTCCCTGCACTGAAGCCCCTTACACTATGGTTAATCTATGGAATTAAAAACCTTACAGGAAACTGGATTAGAACACATCTACCTTCCAAGCCTCACGGTACAGTACATTATAATTCAGTTGATCTATGCAGCTAGATGTTGCATTGTATTTAAAATAGTGTTATCTATATGCAAGAACCGAACAAGTACAAAGTAAATTTGAAGTCTATCGACTCAAGTGGCAAAAGTAGGGATAATGATGAAGATTGAAAGTGTGGGAAGGTAGATAAAAGGATTTCAAAGAGAAGAACCACCACTGAACTCTTAAGGGAGGTTTTCACCTCTCTTCTGGCTGTGGTAAAAGTTGGAAAACTAGGAATGGAGTTATTACACCGAAGGACCCATCCAGGATGCCCTAGCTCCCTGTTCACTGACCTGCTACACCTTTCCTGACAAATCAAAGGACAGAGGGCACGCGTGGTAGCCCCTAATTCCTCCGTACTTCCACTTGACTGCTGTTCCTAGGTCACTAGGATTTAGTTCGTCAGTTTCTACAGTATGAAACCAATTTTGACTAGTGTAATTTCACTGCTCCTTTAGATATATACTGTTATAA